>KK114770.1:270860-350697 GCA_000611955.2 Stegodyphus mimosarum
GGAACCTGCGGAGAATATATATTTATTCGTCATCGATATCGACAGAAATTTATCCAAAATATATTGAGGCTTGCTTTCTTGCTTTCTTAAATTCTCTTCCTTAACGTTTTTAAAGATTTTTGAAAATGGAAATTAAAGTGAATTAAAAACCATAATTTCATGTATTTACAAAAAATAGTTTTTTGCAAACAGCCATGAGTTAGGAATGGAAAAGGTTTCTTTGAATGATAAGTTATCCAAGTGATAATGGTAGAAAATAAATATTGTTAGTTAATTGCTTAAAAGAGCATAAAATTAAAAATTTTGGCAGTTGTGAAAGGCACTAATAAACGTATTAAAAATATGCTAGCAGTAATCACGCAAGGGAAAAAATAGCCAAAAATAAAATTTTTTCCTTTATGAACAACTTGTAACATTTCAAGCTCAACATCCTTAAGGTCATTTTCGAGAATTTTCATTTAGGCGAAGACAGCAGCAAAATCTTGCAACTAATTAACTCTTAACTCTGATGTGCAGTTTCACAGGACAAAAGCCATTGCAATTACCATAGTTTTAATAATTATAATTCATTTTGTATGGAACAAATAATATCATTAAGGATATTGCTTAAAACAGATTAGAAATTAAAATATACCCCCATTAAAAGCTTTTTAAATGGTTTTAAATAAATGACAAAACGAAATGTTTTCGCTGTTAAAAATAATATACTTTTTAAACTATCATAATATATAGTCATATGTGACTAAATATAAAATCATAAGAGGCCTGTATATGAATTCATTAGGGTATTAAATGTTAATCATTTAAAAAAAAAACAGCGCAACTGATGATACAGAAATACAATACACAAGGATTATTACAGTCTTCTCGCTTAAATTTCTTTCTTTACGATTTTGATTTAAAATTCGCCACCGCCGTCAGGCCACTAATTTTACATTTAATCGCAAAGAATGTTAAGACAGCCAAAAAATGTCTTTTTATTATTATATTTTACTACACCTAAGTAAAAACCTATGATTTCAATTTTTGTTGGATATTTAAATGCTTACCTTCTAATTTACAGAAACACAGGAGTACAAAAGGAAGAGTCTATCTATGCATGCATGAAGGAAAAGCATTCTTTCTAATTAAAGTAGCAACGGATTATTTGTGACTCCAAATTTTTTCCTTTTTAAGTCTTCCCATCTGGAAACTAGTGTAAGATTACATTCAAGTAATTTAAATTCCTGTACTATTTAAGAATCCCAACATTTGAAATGTCGAAAAAGTGTCTAAATGTTTGTATAGAAATGGAAATTGTGCGATGGCCAATTTAACAGTGAAAGAGGAATCTGAGAGGAAATTTCTGAAGACTAAATTTTATCGATTTTTTAAAAACGTCCAGGCGCAAATACGTACGCTTAAAAATAATCCAGAAAATTGAATAAGGCGAAGAAGCTTAAACATTTATTTCGGAATTTTTCCGAAAAAAATTAAACTGACAAATTACAATCAACAAACAAACAAAGAGAAAAGCTTAGTGAATCAAAAACCATGTAATTAAAAGATCTAAACTGACGCTCATTGGACTAAACTGACTACGGAAAAGCTCCTTTTGGTTATTTGAGTGAAAAGCTATAAGTAAAGGAATGAATCACACTATAGAGAACATTTTATGAAAAATGGTAATTATATTACACAAGAGGAAAACACCATTACCCAGGGAGCCAGTTCATTCGACCGCTGGAAATAACAGCGAGGACGAGCTATGCCATTTTCGGCACTTTATCAGATTAGCTACTGTTCGAAGATTTTAAGGAAATATGAGCTTAAAGATACTGCAGTGCAGATGAGAATACTCTGTTTCACAAGACACGCTTAATAAAAGACGCTGAAATATCAAACAACTCCTTGTTTGGTTTTTAAAAAAAGTAAGTCACCGTCCTATAGGGATGCATACTTAAAGAAAAACGGATAACTGAAAAAAAGTGTGATAATGAGCTGTATCAAAAGAATAAAAAATTTTCAGGTTCCGCAATAGAACAAAAAACCTAGGATGACAAGAATGATTTCCAAAAAGTTTTTTCCTTTGATCTGCAGATTTCTTTTGCCTTTGAAATTGAACATAGCAAATAAAAAAAAAGCATAAATTAAAGTGTTTTTTTCTTCGATGATAACTATACATAGTAATCAACTATCCGTGTGCAGCATACATTGTATTTTACGTACCATCCATGACATAAATCACGTGATCTTTGAATAATAACTTTATCAAAAATATTCAAATGCAGAAAGTTATCAATGCAAAAGAGAAACATTGAGAGTTTAATAGAGGCATTAAAGAATGCAGAAAAAATCGATATGATTCATGCAGTTAAGGTTTTTAAAAACCCATCAGTGAAAATGAATACAGAAGAAACCGCAAGAAAATGACTTACGAACTGGAGGTTTCTTATTTTCAATGAACATAACGCAAAACGGAAAATGTAATAAGCTCGGAAAAATTGTAGAGATTCAGGAGCATGATTGATGATATTTACAGTGGTATTTTGGAAAATATTGTGGTGCCGCATTTTAAATTGCATCAACACAGAAACTGCAAAAGAAAACTATGAAACTTATAATATTATCAAATAATGTATGAATTTGTAAGACAACAATGGTGAAGATAATGAAGTTGATTTGAATTTAAAGCCTTAATCATTAAATCACACTTTTATGGCAAAACACTAAAGTACAGCTCCGGACTCTGTCAATCGCTCTCAAGCTTATTTCTAAACTCAAGCCACTACATGCTCCCCTACAGGGAAGGTATGCATAGCTTTAATCTACCTTCTAGAAAACCTCTAAGAATGTGTTCTAGAATATTCTCTCTCCGTCTATGGCATGAAGGCAAATATTGTCAAATGGGTGATTTTCCGCCAAATCTGACAACCCTTCCTTTCACTGCCACTTTCACGAAACATTTAACGCAACTGCTTTGCGCGGAAGCTATCTCACCGCGTAGCGACTGTGCTTTTCACCACAATACAATCTTATCCAAGCAACATGGTCTCAAGAGACAAAAATATGCACTCTTTCACAGTCCAAAGAAGTATTTTAAATACTCGCTAAATGATTTACATTCTGGTGAGGAAATAGAAAAGCAGAAGTAATAGCAAATGTCTAAACTATAAAAACTAGTTAATTAATAAATAAGAACCTTATAGATTTTATTGAAGTTGTCGTACAATATTGTTTCTTAGTTTTGTTTTTCAGTAACTCATTATTACTTTGCCTATTTGTTCAGCTTTCAAGTAGTTGTCGTAATTTGATTTTTAAGCTGTAATTGTTTACTTTAAACTTAAGTTTAGTGATGCTATCCTTTAAAGGTGAAGTTTGGTTTTAACTTTTAATTTTCGTTTCAAAAACTTTAGTTATTTGGTTTTATTATTCTATTTTGTTTCAGGTTATTTAACTTTCAAATTTTAAAGTTTTCTGTTTTTTACATTCGTGTGTAAATTGAATTAGTACTTTTGTTTCATTTTTACGCTCTTTCTGGTAAAATTATGAATCCATGTTTTCTGACTCAGGTGGCATAATTTCGACTGATGTAATAAAGAAACTTAATAGAAATGATACTTTTCTTAATAACTGTGTAACTATAGTATTTCGACAGTTGTAATAAAAACATATGAGCTTGAGTGAATTGAAACTTCAAGTACTAGAATTAAAATTTTGTTAACTGTATCGAAAGAGCTTACGTAATTGAATTAAATTTCAGTACTAATTATTTTTCAACAAGCTGATGTAAAGGAAAACATTGCTATTACCAGAATTCGTTAAAAGCATTTTTCTTACCACCGGTAAAGAGGGTCCCTTCACTTAAAAGTGACCATGTCGTAATCACGCGGTAAACCTTATGTACTTATTTGAATATTTTGCAGCATCTCTAGCTGCGGTCTTTTACATGTAATTGTATTACTGAGTGCGCTTGCTAGGACTGAACGTATTGGCCGTTCAGCCTTATCCTGTATTAGATTTGCACCTTGCTGAAATGCAGACGAGTCTAGTGGGAGGAATTTAGTTTACTTCGCTTTTTTGGCGATGTGGTGGTTGGTCTCTCGGGGTACCCTGGAAGTGTTGCATTGTAAATTATGTGATGTAAGTCAAGTTCTGAAAAGCCGGAAGATCCACAGCCCCGGAGAAACATGAGCTCGCCGCTAAGAGGGCTGCTGTAACTAGGTGACCATTCTTCCTCGGTTTTTGCAAAATTCAAAGTTCCCGCCAACTGAAGAAAACATCTGCGCGGGGTTTTCGAGAGCTGGAGCTTAAGTGGAGACGGAGAGACCTATTTTCCTACACGGCAATGAAAGGATATATATTTGAACCTGATGTATATATTTTTGAACCGAGGAGGACGGCTATCAACCATAGGGCTGCGTTGTACCCTGTAGATGGGAGAAGAAACCGAGAATGGGTGACGGTCTTCCTGATGTAGCTCATCCATGCTGTTTTTCCTTTTTTTAAAATTTTTACAGATGTTTCATGTTGGAAATCAAGTCTACTTTCAACACCGTTTTTTTCATCAGTTACCCTGAAGTCTCACCACTTATTTAAGCAGAAAATAATGCATTTTTTTGAAAGAGTTACATTTTTCCAGCAAAAAGAAAATGAAACTGTTTCAGAAAGCTCAAATTTGGCCTACAGTTTGACGTTATAATCCTTATTATTTTCTCACAACTACCGATAGGTGTTTGATATATAAATGCTTGGTTACGATGCTAATCTACTTTCTCCCGCTGTAAAACGTTTACCTCTAACAGTTTTGTATTCTGTTCAGTATGTTAAAAACTAGAGTTGAATTAACACCACCCACAAATTGCTATTTAATTTGTCCTGGTGTCCACCGACCTGAAATATGTTACTCGAAAATTCATATCCTTATATTTTATTTTACAGTTTTAAGAATCGTATAATAGCAATTTTTAATGGAAACATCTTCTGTTTTGTATAGGCCCACCTATGATAATCATAACAGAAATACTGAAGGTATGTTGTTTGATATTTTGATAAAGTTAACAATTTAAACGTGTTTGCCGCCATCGAATCTGATCACTACGTGGTAACTTTTATATGTAACAACCATAATGTTTTATTCTCTTAATGAATATTTGAGATTTACTTTATTTGTTTGTTTTATTTACTAGAATACATTGCACTAAATTAACTTGAGCTGGGTTTACATTCTTTTTATTCAAAACGAACTGCATATACTTGTTGATATATAATTATTATATTCTCATACCATTTTTCACATGCTTGAATACAAATTGCAAGGAATAGTTTAGAATTACGAGTGTATTAACTTTATGGGCCACTTATACAGAAATGATTTGTTTACATGTATTCTTAGCAGCTCTTGTTACCAGACACGTCTAAGTTGAATCAACATGGGTCTATATTTGTTTTGTGCGGCGGTAGAACCCATAGTTATTCTGTGATACATCTCGTCAGAATGTTGAACGCGCTTCGGCACAAAGATGAAATGTGCTCGCCTTTGCACTCTTAAATGTGACATGAAGATATCGCAAAATGTATTTAGCTGTTGTAAAAATTTCATCTTATTGAAAGCAAATCTTCATATTACAAGATCGTAAACAAAATTTTGGATACACTATACTCCAGTCAATGCTCCAGGGAGAATATTTGTTCCTCCTGGAGGATGTAAAGACGGTTAAATAGTACTTTTTCATGCAGCACACTACATAAAAAATCTGATTAAACCAATAAATTTTAGTTTGCGAAAGACACAATTTTCTTAATGCCAACTGTTATTCACAAACGTATTAAAACAATGTGCTTGAAAAAAACATTTTGAACAAAGTTATATATCGAGACACAAAATGTATTAAAAACTAGAATCTTATTGTTGAAACAATTAAAAAAGGTACTGTAAAAAAAGACACAATTTAATGTCAGTACAGCCTTTGATGAAGAACAGCCCTCATAGAACTTGGCATTTTACCTTATAAAATTTCGGGTATAACAACCTGTCGATCAAGATGCTATTACCAAGATGCTATTATCAAGATGCTATACTACTGAAAAAAGACTGGACTTCGCCAACATCACGTGAGAAAAGATTGGCACTGCTTTCGACAGTGCTGATATCGTTTGTTTTCGATGAACCCCACTTCTGGTTGAATGGCTACGTCAGTTCGTCAAAATATCGGATTTTTGGCAACAAGAAATAAAAATTTGTTGGCAAGCCCCTTCGTTACAAAAGTTCACTGTCTGGTGTGGCTTTCGTGTTGACAGTATTTTGGGTCGGTATTTTGTGCCAATAGATTGAATTCTGAATGCTCTGTCCTCGTCTTATTCAGAAATCACTATCACAATCATGTCATGGCAAGAGACTAGCCGAATAGTTTTGATGATGGATGGTTTTGGCTCTCGTATAGCCCTGGCTTAACACCACTCAACTTATTTTTATGGAGTATATTAAAAATCAAATTTACAGAGATCGACCGGAACCCATATATGAACTGAAAAAAGTGATAACAAGTGTCATAAAGTCGATTCTAATAGACCAACTCAAGCAGGTTATAGCGAATACCGAGTAGATAATTGATTTTGCTATCGCTTCAGGTGGTAAACATTCAGAGAAGCTCATCTTTTAATTTCCTTTATTCTGATGTTTAAATGTTGAAAATATGAGAGGGAAAGCGTTGTACCTTTCAGTAGTTATTCAATATTTTCTTTTTCTGTAACCTATGAAGCCCCCTGTACTACTAGACCTTAAATTGGAATTCGATCCCAGACTTTGGAGTTAGGCCTAGTGGTAAGCCCCCGTTAATTGTTCTGGCCATGGCGAGTCAATATACAATTAAAAATTAGGCAAGGAACCAATCTTAGACTGGCTCTATTTTTGCTTAGTTTTCAAAATCTACCCTCATCTTAGGGTGCAGTTTTGCTTAATTTAAAAACTGTTCAACGATATT
The DNA here is from genome assembly GCA_000611955.2 of Stegodyphus mimosarum. Lineage (NCBI taxonomy): Eukaryota > Metazoa > Arthropoda > Arachnida > Araneae > Eresidae > Stegodyphus > Stegodyphus mimosarum. The sequence goes on from KK114770.1 coordinate 277,823, forward strand.
TAACTTAATAGGATCCAGTGGATTAATATATATATATATATAGAGAGAGAGAGAGAGAGAGAGGATCTCTTCTCTGTAGTAAGCAGAAATTCACTGTTTGAATAGAATCTGAAGAAATAAGTTGCTCCAAACAGCACTGGCAGGTGAAAATAATCCCAAAGAACAACACAGAATATGTGAATTTGAGTACACGAATAATAAAATTTCTCAGCAATACTAGCTATTCGCTTCCGAAGTCGATATATCTAACCCAAGTTTCTCTGTTTATTTTTTCGGGTGTGCTTAAATTTATCTCTTTTTTGTGTATTCTGTATCCAAACACATGCAGGAAGCTAACAGTTTCTCTTACATTCCTGAATATATTCAAAATATATTGGCTTTGGACTTTCGAACTCTTTTACATTTCACGATATAGTAAACTGTAAGAAAGAGACCATAATATTCCTTAAACAGATTCTGTTTCTCTATTTCAGTGTTTCATTTTTGAAAGAATAAATTCGAGGTTCTGTGAAAAGGAGAATCATTCCGTTTGCGCTCAAATTCAACGAGGTGAAAGAAAGTGGGATGAAATATAAGCGTCTAGGCATTTACAGGTACTATTGAACTTTTTTATTCGTATATAAATATGATTGAAAATATGAAATTTAATATTCTTTTGTTAGCAATTGGTTCAATAACTTCTTTTATATTCAAAATTTTTCATATTTAATATAGGAGGAAATTCAATAACATTTGAGGAAAAGCTGTAAAATGCTGAAAATATAACAAAAGGAAAATATCTTGAAAACTTTACCAAAATGTAATAAACATTTTGCTATAAACAGTTTCGAAGGTTTTATCCGATTTTAACAGCATTCAATAAAATGTACTGCTATTAGCGTGCTATGCAAAATATTTATGAAAATTTCTAATTTTAATCAATAAACGTTTACTCTTTGAAATTTAAAGATGCATTTAAAATTTTTAAAGTAATGTTGAGCACTAAATATTTAATCGCATTTTTAAAAATAAGCAAAGGAAATTAGATCAAGGATAAAGAAAATAATAACCGTGGAACATTCCGCCTTGCCAGTTTAATAGTCGTAGAAGGCCACAATAGGTCATTCGAAAGATCTGGATTCAATTTCTAGATAAATTCTTTATTAACTGCTGTCTTTTATTTTTGTTATTTTGTACTATTTAGTAAAATGTAATTTTATATTAATTTGCTCAATTTAAATTAGTGAGAAAAGCATACGTAAAAGTTTTCAGTTCTGATTTTGCTGGTATTCACTTTGAATGTCCATGATCATTCTTGATCATGCAAAATCAATGTTACAACAGCGTTTATTTATTTATTAATTACTTTATTTAATGCACTCAAATTTTACATAATATTTAATTTCCCGCCCTGGTAAAATTGTTGGATGAGAGGAATGGGAAAAATATTAGAAGCAGAATATGTATGTTAACATTACAAGAATCTCAAAATCCTCAATTTATCATCCAAGCATCTATACTCATAGGTGATTTTCAGAATGTCGTTATTTGGCAAATCGTAAAATGCTTGCTGTAATTTTGGAATTTAAAGAAGCAATTGTCAATTAACAAATCGAACAGTTTAAAAGTAAGAAACGCATATGTTAATAATTTAAATCTACATTTTTATAAACGCATTTAATTACTATAAATTTAAACGTATTTGAGTTAAAAAATATACAACTGATAATTTTTATAAAATTTGCCACTTTGTATAAGTATTAAACGATATTTACAACACTATACGTTAGGTAATGTGCGCAGATTCATTTTTCTAAATTTATATGATATTTTACCATTTTTAATTCATAAATATTTTAAATTGTATTTGAAATTTTTAATGGCTAGCTCTTAGTTGAGATAATATACTTTAATGTGAAGGTTTCAGATTGTAGTTATGTGTTTTCTTATGTTTTTATGTAGTTCTCCTGTTCTTATAACCTATCTACGTGTAAATGTAAGAAATTTTATTTTTTAGTTAGCATTTCTTAAAACAGTATTTGCAAAGTCACCTTCTCTAAATATTGTATGAAACGGATGGAATAAGAGTTAATGAGAAGAAGAATTCATCATAAAGATAGTTTCAATATCCGAAGTCATGTTTTTACGAAAATGTGAAAGCAGTAATCATTTCTGTTTCTTTGCATTTTTATATCACATATCTATTTTTAAAGTCTTCTTTTACGAAAGCGAATTTTTGAATTATCAGAACGCGAAACAAAGCCATGAATGAAACACATTTGATAAAATAATATATTTTAATTTTTATTTATTTATTTTGATAAAATAAAACATACATGCATTCTACAGGTCTCTTTGTTATAAAATACTTTTAAATCAAATTCCTTTGTCTATGTTCGGTATGTATCAGCTCTTAAGTGATCAAAAGTAACTTATATATATATATATCCGTATCTTTTGTAAATGAAAGGAAATTGATTGCTGATTCGATCGCTTCTAATTGGTCTGGCGCCAGAGACGTATGCATTGGATTCCCAGAGGATGAGAGAAACTCGCAAATGATACGGATAAAGCCGAATATTCAATACAGAGGAATATTTGGTTTCACTCAGGAAAGCAATCAAGGAGAAACTGGTTTGAAGGCCCATTTCGCATTCTTCGCACAAACAAGCGTCGTAAATGGATCAAATTAGAGGCATCCTTTCAGATGCAGTTAAGCCTCAATCGATAAAATATGAAGCTATTCACGATCTATTGCACTAGATACAAGATATTAAATTCTCGTATGTTCCTAGATCTAAATTAGAACAAAGTAAATTTGATTTTAGAAATCTTTCTACGTTTATGAAAAACTTAAGACCGAAGCACTTAGCTTTTGGGTGGTTAAGCCAAAAAGATTCTATAGCTTTTGACTTTAAAAGTTATTTTTTAAGGGAATCAAACCTAACTTTAAATTTTCAAGTCCCATTTTGAATACCCAGGGCTTAGTATTAATATTATAAGTAAATAAATGAAGCGCAACAAATCTGAGAAAATAAAAACATGGATTGAAAAATTAAATTGCATAAAATACTAAACTAAGAATAAATTCTGAAAGACATACCGGAGAATTTAGAAAGAAAAATATGTTCAAGAATTAGATAAATATTTTAAAACGATTTGAAATTACTTTATCTGTATGGACTGATAAATGTCAACAGCAATATGATTGATAGCTTTATCACCGTTGCTGCAATTGCATATTGTATGTGGAACAAGATCACGGCGTTTTAAATAACTATTTAAATTACCATGTCACACAAAATTCAGAATTAAAACTGAGTAACGTTTTTTATCTCTGAAAACCTCCAAAAAGTTTGAAACTGGCGAAACGTGTTGTGCACTGTGAATTGAGTGTCTCAAGATATTACTTTTCCAAAATGCTGATAGTACGTTTCCTATAAACTCATTTCAAGTGAGAAACTATAAGGCTCATATTTAAATCAACATTAAGATTCGTTCCTATTTTTTCTATAGTTATTAAGTATCAGCTCCTTTATTCCTGAATTTATACAGCGTAAACGAACATAAGCTAAATTAATTTGATGTTAAGCTCTTCAAGATCTTAGAAAGTTGCCTGAACTTCGATACTTATTTTGATGAAAAAATCATATATAAAAAATATTACGCACAACAGCTTGCTCTTAATTACGTAAAGGATTATCTAATTAATCTTTCATAAGTGGATATAATAAAATATAATGTTCATTTATAAGGTAATGACTAAAAACGAGCTCTAAGAAGTGTTAGGATGTGAGATTAAATCCGCAGTTTTGAATGTTACAATATTTTGTAAAGGATAAGTTCCAAAATTTAAGTAGAATTAATTAATTTTAAGTAGAAAAGTTTTAAAAAGTAATTATAAAAATATGTTGCTACATTTTTATTTTGGGGGTTTGTAAAATAAATAAATTAAAGAAAAAAATTAAATGAATTAAAAAGTAAATTAAAGAAGCTTTTCTTCATTTGGCTTTTTGCTTAAGGTTAAATTCACACAAATTTCATCAAATATAAGCCAGGATAAACAGCTATTAATAATTCCAGTCGCATGTTCGCTTATTTGAAATGAAAGCAATTTTATGGGAGTAATCACATGGGATTAATCACTGTTCACTTCATCTTCCTTTTTATAATTTTGAATTTTTTGTTAACTTAGTAATTTAAGTTCTCAAATTAACCGAAAATCAGATGATTTTGTATAGCATTTTTGGAGGTGTTTCCCATGAAAACGCAAAATGCTTTCATACAGAATGACCATGTATATGAACTTCAGCATTCGAGGTTCTAAATATCGTTATATGTAAATAATTACAAAATGATCATATCTAAGTACATTATAGTTACAGCTAGATAAATATGTTTTTTCATTTATCATAAAAAATTAATACTCATATAATACATGCATTCTTTTCTGGAAGTTTAAACCTTTCTGAAACATATTGAAGTAGAACGTTATTATCATATATATCGAAAATACTGTATTTTGTATTTATAAATAGACTCGCTATAAATTATTTGCTCAGACCATGATATTTTGTGCTCAAATTAGGGCAATTTTGAGAAAATATTCACAACAGAAAATAAAACTTGTTAAGATAAGTACCTAGATTGAAAAGTTGCTAACAAGAAACAACAATAAGTTAAAAGAAATTTTTAAAAATTAATGCAGTATTCTTTATTATTAAAAATCATTAGTAATTATTACTTTATTACAAAGATCTTCGAAATTAATGTAGATAAACAAACGGCTGCTTGAATCTGAGACTGAATAGCAACATGAAATGCAAACGTTGCTCCTTTAACTGCTTTAAGAATTCGTCTGACTAAACGTCGATACCTTTAAAATAAGATAAAGTACAGCATAGTTATGAAAAACAGCCACAGTTTTTCCTGCGCAAATGGATCAGCGTATTGAGAAAACATAATTGGCTCTGGAACGATACACGTATGACGAAATTGCCGGAGTAAAACATTTCCAAAGGAAAATTATTAAGGACAAGTGAGAACAGAAGGGACGAGAGGGAATGAAACTGTTATTGCAATTACAAGCTTTCAGCTCGCCCAACGTCGCTGACGATAACGCATAGCACGTGAAAGATTGTTGAAAATGACGAACGTACAATCGCAGGAGAAATATGAATAACTTCATGTTTAATGTCATCTTTCAATTTTCTCAAATCTCGTGGATTTGATCTGTACTTCTTATACTTTTAATGACCCCAGAACCAGAAATCCATCGGAGTGAGGTGACTGCGATCGCCACGAAATTGCAGGGAGTTATGGGAGAGTAGTCAGTTTCCAAATTACTGTTGTAGCACTTGCCGAATACACGTGGCGCCATGTGGAGGAGCGCCACCTAAAATGCATACATTGTCATTAACGACATTTTGCCGTTCAGTTCTTGAATTGCGTAATTCTGCGCCGTTGCTGTATACCCAGTATTTGCGATCTAGCACGTTTTCATAACCTGTGGAAGTGGCGTGTTTGAAGAAGTACAGACCGAGAACGAATGAGCTTGCGGTCCGCACCACACGGTTATTTTAGCTTTGTGTAAAGGTGCTTGTAAACATGAGGACTTTCGCCGCGCCAGTGAACGCAGTTCTGGGAATTTACTTTCCCAGTTAAGGATAAATGAGCCCCATCTGTTCATAATATCTGCAGCAGTCACCTGCTATCTTCAGAATATCTGATGAAGAATGATGATAATCCCTTTTTTGTAAATATTTTCTTCGCCGGAAATTTTCGATATACGTGTATCGTTTCGATGCCAGGTTTTCCCATACACTCAGGAATTTGCACGAGAAAAAGGTGGGTATTTCCATTCAGAAATTTTGATTTTTTTTTACTGCAATCGTAGTCACAAGTGCTATATTGTTTTAATCATCACAATCTCCAGCGCTCACCTTCAAAACCAATATCTGAAAAATAAATTTAATTAGTTGAGCGGATAGTTCGCATGGGTTCATACATCGGGGAGATTTTCTATGACCACTTTGTGGAATTTCATGCTGCTGTCATGTGGTTTTACATTTCGAACCTTTCACAAGTTCGAAAGGCCCACAATGAGTTACTGAAAATTTTGAAAATCGCAGTTTGCATATCACGTTCTCACAAACGTTTTCACAAATTGATAATCTCTTAAATTAATCACAAAACACACAATGTCTGTTTGGAATTTTGGAGATTAAATTAATTTAACCCACAGTACAAAATAATTGCAAATGCCGACTCGTAATTTGACCTGCACTAAGACAGAACATGCTCAAAAATAATGTAGAGAATGTGTTTCTAATTTAAATAAAATGCCTAAAAAATTAAATAAAACCATCTAGATCTACCTGGCTACACGCAATTATAAATTTAGAGAAAAATATCTGGATGGCAAAATAAAATACCAAATTCATTAGACCACATATTAAATTTAGGAGAAAACATCTAGATAATATTAAAAGTACTCTGATCTATATACAAATAATTTAGATTTGAAACAATGAGTAAAACAGATTTTAATTGCCAAGTAGCGGTTTCTCTCAAGGCTGCACTATGCCTTATTTCTCGAACATTCGCACTTTTAAAATTTTGCCAAATAACCGGGGCAAAATGACAGTCTCACCGATATACAGGGACTAGCTCTTCAAAGTGGTTAAGTCCCGATCTAAACGGGGTATCGGTATGCCTCATAAACATATTAATACAGGATAACAGTCAAAAGACGGATATCTACTTCAAGTCTATTGCTCTATAAAAACCTTCGTGTTTCGAAAAGCAATGCAGTTCAGTACCAAGGTTGGTGATATTTAAGCAAATCTAATTTCATTTAATGTTTCAATAGATAAAATTATTAATTTATTAAATTTTCGCTTAATCATCTATTAAAATAATTTGTGTTCTTTAAATTCCATTAACTTGTTGCATAATACTTTGGGCATTAAATTTTCTTTCTTTAATTTATTTTAAATTTATGCACACACGTAATGAAATTTCCTTGTTTGGCAATAACCAATATAAAATTTACGCGGTAAAAGAAATTATATCGTAAATCGTACAAAGACAGAGAGTATTCTCTATTTTATCTAAAAGTCCATAAAGATAGAATAAACGCAATTCTTTTGTAAAAGAAAATACTCGAATAAAAGTGGAGAAAATAATACTTTTAAGGCAATTTTTATAGGTTTTCTGTCGCCGCACTTCATGATTTATGGTGATATTGGCTACTGTAACTAGATATTAAAAAATAAGAATAACAGCGGCAAGAGATCAAATTCCATGTGTTAATCCAATGATATGTTGCTTATATAGTTTTTACTTTGAGGGAAAAGTTGAAAAACTAATTGCAATAATTCATACCAGTGCGTTAACATACTGAAAATTACATCTTAAAAATTCAGTTTTGAATAAAATTATAATGTCTCACAATTTTGCCCATTATAATAGTTTTTGTTAGCTTCTAACATGTTCTTGCTGAAACATTAAGAAAAAATCATTATCATCAAATAAGAATTATTAATAAAACGTGAATACTAAAATAATTAAACTAAAGTTCCAACTAACTCAGGTGTCTTAAGTTTTTGGCTCGTCTTTATACTATAGGAATGCTGCTAAATTTTGGAGGTATGATGTTATAGCTATGAATGATGCATGCCTAACTTTGTGAATGATGGATATGTGTCTTAACACTTGCCTAGTGCAAGCTTCAAGGTAACATTCGTAAACATCGTGTGTTTGTTTTATTACCGTTGAGAAGTATAGCAGTCTTTCAGAGACGATAGCGTTTTGCTTCCTGAATCACACAGAAATTAAATGCTGGTGATGTACAAACTATAAATCAAATGATTATACCTCAGAAATTGCATTCTTTGATGCTTCGCCGTATACGGTCCAAAGAAGTAGTAGTCCTGGTACCTCAGCTTGTAATGCGTCTCACCTGGGATAAAGAACATTGTTATTTGGCTATAGATAATTGGCATCCAATAACCCGATTAAGCGGATCTCACTTGCACTCTTTCGGTCAGACGAATACTTTTGAATGTAGAAGAGACAGCATATGATAGCCACTTAGTCAGCAAGTGGTGTGCTATCTGATAATGCTTCTAGAAAGCGCTAGTTAAACTCGATTGAAATATAGAAGAACAACGCGTGCAAACGAAGACGTCAAATATTTAAGCTAATGAATTTGGCACACATAAGGGTTGAATATGAGGTAGTTGTATTCGGATCTGCGTAAATGATGCTGGAGCAGTGATGAATGACAACACTTCATTTGTATCAAAAGTTCAACATCATGACAATAAATATACAATTTTTACTCGCTGCCTGTTCCATCGGGAAACCCTGCTAATCATATCATTGTTACAAGATCTGCGTTTCTATCAAAAACATTGTCATTTGGCTGTAAGTAACTGCCATCCTATAGCCCGATTAAGCAAATCTCATTTGCAGTTCGGGCAGACGGATCCTCTTGAATTTAGAAAAGACAGCATATGAGTATCATTTAGCAAGTAGTGTGTTATCTGTTGCTCCTATCATGTATTAGTAATTTTTGATTGAAATACACAAGAATAACGAGTGCAATTGAAGTATTTCTTGACCAAAGAAATGTACAGCTATTTGTGCATACACTCTATTTATGCCTTAGTAAAAGCCACGTTTTTCTTTGGTAAAGGTTTGTAACAACAAGGTACTGTAGCTCTCGTCCATCGTGCACGGAAGATACAAGTTCAGTGAACAATGTATTAATTTTAATAGAGATTACCGATTTAGTGATTATCTGAATTCTGAGCTTTTATGTGGGGCAGCCTGCACATTCAATTAATATTTTGCAACGCCATTGAAAATATAAGCCTGCTAACGAACAGCCATAGATGAGCAGTTTGATTTTCCTTCATGACTAAACAGCACTGTTGACTTGATGGCATATCCATCGTATTCTGTTATTCATACAAAATTTTTCGTTAGGTGTTCTTAATCTGTAGAAATTTTCGTTTTTTTTAAAGGTCGTAAATATGTGCTATATAGATAAGGATACGTTGAAGATAATGGATTTTGCAAGATATTATTACACAATTTATGGGAACATTTTTATGTAAAGGCCAAGTCTTTGAATTATTTTCATCTTTAGTAAACATTTATAGAAGGAAAATAAATTATTATAGTGTCACACAATTTAGTTTTATTCGAAAATCATAACACAATTACAATTAATATATTTAATATCCTATTGAAGGATGGAAAATAATGACATTACTTGGGCTATAAAAATTACATTAAAAATTGTAATTTTTCAGTCTGATTTTTGGTTTAATCTGGTCTGAAAATATACAGTATCTACACTCTAAAGATCCCAGTTAATGCAAATACTGCTAGATTAAAGGAGATAAATTTTAATGTCATTTATGCTGATTTTAGATATATACTAGAAATATCTCAACAAATAAAAATTAACATTTCTTTAAAAATATTAAACATCACAATCAGTAAAATGGCTCATATCCTCGTTTCGTGAGTCTAAAAGCATTTTTTGTTCTACTTTAAGGATACTAGGAAAAACGTAACACATTTAAAAATATCAGAGAAAATAAGGAAAATACAACAAATATAAATTTCGAAGTCATTTATCAGATAAGGTATAGCTTTATATTTGTTGCTTTAATAATTGAAAGCACGAAACATTTTCCCTATCTATAATCCTTAAATTACTTCCTAATTTACATCATTTGTAAAAAAAAAAACACTGAAATAAAATCTTCGGGCTCAGAAGTTAATTTTCCCAGGTTAATAGTATAAAGCTAAGATTATAAATTGTACTGAACTTTAATTTTAGTATAAATGCTGCTTATGTTACAAGAGTTCTACTACCTTTACTACTAAAATATGTGTTCTTTACGATAGAAAGAGTAAATTCGTTTTTATTCTTTTAGTTGACTAATTAAAAAATTTCTTTTCTTCAAGTCAGTTACTCATTCTGCTCAGATGCTTCCAGGTATAGCAAGATAACATTGAGTGTTACTCAAACAACGAAACACGTACAGTGCAGAAGCTTTATTGATATTTTTCTTGCATTCCAACTTCAAGTAAAATGCTCCTCATTAAAATTTGTCCTGGGATATTTGTAGGATGATACATGAGATCTCAGAGTCCAACAACCCCACTTTTATTCAGGATATTTTATATATCATGAAAACTTGGAGAGCAAATACTAATATTTATTCACAATGTAAAACACAGGGAATGCTAAGACAAGACTACAATTTTCAGGTTATTGCAGCTCCGGGGAAGAGTTTGTCTCTTTGTCTTATTGGTTTAGAAAATAATAAAAAAAGAATGAAGAATAAAACTTGATTTATGTATTTTCAGATCCTTCTAGTAGTCACCAAATCATCTGCTAAACACATGCCTTGCACACAGTGTCTACAAATTGGCCTTATGTAGAGTTTTAAAATTAATTTGACCTTTCTATGATAACTTTGCATTATGTAATCTAGAATGGCTTAGCAGTATTTGAATCATTTCTTGGTATTCCACTAGTCAACAAATTAAATCGTTTAATTATAATTACTCTCTATTAAAATTATACAATCTAAAAGCATTTAAATTCAGTAGCGAATTTAAACGTATGTATTCATATTGTTAAAATTAAAGATTTTATGGGTATTTCCAATTAATGAGAGTGCACAATGCTCAGATGCTTTCCAATTTATGTATTAATATAATAACTAAAACAAGAATTTGAGTGTTCTCCTTGACAAATAACTGTAAATAACTTCGAAAACTTTAAATTAAAAATATCTCTTTTCATTTTCCCACATAGATGAAAGAAATTTAGGAAAAAACTTTCATAAAGGAACTAGTCGTGTTGTTTCCCAAAGCAGAAAGAGAGAATTTTAATTACCAGCGTGGAGAGAAGAGAAAAAAGAGAGAGAGATATATATTTTTGTTTTCCTTTTCAAAATTTAATTCTCAATATTTAGAATTTTGAGATTTTAACATTATATTTATTTATTGTTTATATTGCTCCCATCTTACACAACATTCTTGTATTTAATGCACCTATTATACTGGTATCATAATTGACTTACGTAAGCATTGGGGGGTCTAACGTTTTGAAACACTAAGAAATAAAATTAACATCTGCTAAGAAAACATACTTTTGATAAACACATTTGAATTAATCGCAAAATGAAAATTTAATGCCATCCATATTTCAAGGGTATGTTGTATACTGTAATTAACGGGGAAGAACTGAAGTTATAGAAGCTATGCGAAACATAAATATTCTTGAATATTGGTTCGGAAAAAGATTTGTTCATACCAATACTAAAACCAAACCTCTAACTTTTTGTACGTTCTTCCGGTCACTATAGTTACACTCACGAGTCAAAATATTTTGATCATCACCACATATTTTAGGACTCGTTTGGATGACATGGAACGTAATTAAGTGGGAACGGTATGGAACTGCTGCTAGAGAAAATAAGGAATCATTCTTGCGCTTACTTTTGCGAGTGATGGGAAAAGCTGCTGATCTAAGCGAATTTCATTCAGGGCAGATAGTTTTGCCCTGAAGACTCGGAATATCTCCTATACTGTACGACAAGTAGGCTGTTCACCACCCGCTGTTGTTAATATTTATGCAAATCAGATAAATAAGGGTAAAATCAGCAGTAAACTCGAAGGTGTTGGACTTCCACGCGTCACAGAAAAAAGACTTCGGAGACTATCCCGATTGGTACAGCAAAATCGGTGCCAAACACTGGCTCAACTGGAAGTGTTTCGGAACACACTGTTCAATGGACACTGCTGGATATGGGACTACACAGCAGACATTCTACTCACGTGTTTCTGTTGATCAAGCGTCATTGTCAACTACGCCTACAGTAGTTCCAGAAACATCAAGCCCGAACGATGGATAAGTGTTACGTTTCTAAAACTTTAACAATTTTAAATTTTGAACCAACTTTTAAACTTTTTAATTTCTGACATATTATGGTGCCGGACCAACTTAAATAAATCACTTGCTACTAATAAAAATTCTTCTGGTTAGAAGTGGAGGAAACTGATTAAGATGACTCGAAAAAATATCTAAATTAACTACACAGTCCAGTCACATTAATGTGACCATCTGTCAAAAGCCAGAATAACCACCTTTCGCAGAGCGGACTGCTGCGAGACGTGCAGGAAGAGAGTCAAATAGGTCCCTGAAGGTGTTCTCTGGGATGTTGAGCCATGCCGACTCTAATGCCATGGCCAGCTGCGCTAGATTACGCGGTTGAGGATCCATGGCGCGAACAACTCGATCGAGATGGTCCCACAGATGCTCGATTGGGTTTAAGTCAGGTGAGTTTGCTGGCCAGGGGAGGACGGTAAACTCATCCTGGTGCTCTTCGAACCACGCACGTACACTGGCAGCTGTATGGCACCTCGCATTGTCCTGCTGGAAGATGCCATCATCCTGAGGAAAAACAATGCGCATGTAGGGGTGAACATGGTCCGCAAGGACAGATGCGTACTTGTATTGATCCATTGTGCCTTCCACAATGATCAGTGAACCTAGAGAATGCCAGGAAAACATTCCCCAGACCATAATGCTCCCGCCTCCAGCTTGGACCGTTCCGGCAATGGTTGCAGGGTGGTTCCTTTCAGAGGTTTCACGCCTTATACGCCAACGTCCATCTGTCCGATGGAGCATAAAACGCGATTCATCCGAAAACGCAACCTGTCGCCACTCAGTGGACGTCCAGCTGCTGTACTGGCGTGCAAATTCTAGCCTTCGCCGTCGATGAACAGCAGTCAGCATAGGTGCACGAACCAGGCGTCTGCTTCGGAGGCCCAGACGCAGCAATGTTCGCTGAATAGTACTTTGGGAGACACTTTTGGTAGCCCCTTGGTTCATTTTGGTGGTCAGTTGCTCAACGGTAGCCCGTCTATCTGCCCGAACGCATCTCCGCAATCGTCGTTCGCCTCTGTCATCTATGGCCCGTGGTGCACCACATTTGCCACGTCGCTGATTTTGGACAGTCCCATTTTGCCATGCACGGTACACTTTTACCACGGCGGCACGCGAACAGTTCACAAACTCAGCCGTTTCGGAAATGCTTCCACCCTTGGCCCGAAAGCCAATGATCATGCCCTTTTGGAAATCCTTCGTTTCTGCATTACGCCAACGATTGAAATGTTTTCCGAAGCCCTCACACACCCTTTATATACGCTCAACTGCACTGTGCTGCCACCTGCCTTCTGTGATTGGTTATTTAACTCTGACATGGAAAGTACGTGGTGGTCACATTAATGTGACTGGACTGTGTATATCTTAAATCAATTAACTGACACGAAACAAAGCAAAGCAAATTCATTTTAATAAATCTTAACCTGAAAAACATAAGAAGGAATAAATCTTCTCTGATACTTGGTAAAAAAGAAACTATCTTAACTAAAACATTTCTAAAATTTCACTTAATTTTCATATTCATTCAAGATCCCATGTTCAGATTCATAAAACACTTCATAAGCACCAGAGAAGAAATATTCAAACACCAATTTATCAATTCCACTACGAAAAATCAAGCACTAGTTCTAACTTTCCTGGCACCAAAAACAAACTTTCAAAGAATCATTAATAAGTGGTCAGTACATAATTTTATATTACGTAGCGTTGTGAAAAACCTAAATGCATTAACATTGTACAATACCCCAAGCAAAATCTCCATGCTTCTAAAAGGCCTTACGGCTCAAACAAATGAAGTAATTGAACAGACCAACTACGTAACACAAAAAACAAATGCAAGTAATAACATAAAATCAAAGTCATTTATTAATATTCAAGATAACCTAAAGATAGCTGGCCAGACTTCCCTTACATACAATAGCAATTATTATTCTACAGTAAATTTCCTTCAAGAGTCATTTATCAAGATAAAATTTCGCAATTTAACATAATAACAATTACTTAGAATAACTAGAAAATTAAATGAATCATTTAAACTGGATTTTACACAAACTAATGTAGAAATTACAATTAACATAAATTTCATTTTTTTGACAATAATTTTAAATTCTTCTAAGACACATAATTTTATCTATTATCGAAAGAATTTTCTTTTTACCAGTTACCCCAGATTAAAGACAAATACTATGAAAGATATAAGATGATATAAGATAACTCACAGTTGAACTACCGGAATCAAACATCATAAGAAGCTGTAGGTGACGTCGGCAGAAGAAATCCCCCCGTTGAATATGTCCTATAAGTAATCAGCTCCAAAATGAAGTTCAAGAAAAATGACATCCGGTAGAACCATAATGAATTCGTTTGTTAAGTAATCGGCTCCAGAATAAAATTAAAAAATTACATCTTGTGGAACCATAATAAAGAAGCCCGACAATCAAAAATTCTAAAATATGGATGTACAATGATAGGAGAAACCAAGAAGATGAACCAGGTGACACACACAGGTGCTTCAGCTGTCAACGCCAACGGAAATTTTACGACCGACGACAGAATGTTGAAATTTACTCTTCTCACGCCTGGAACGCTTCTGTTTAGTACAAGCCATTTCACTTCCGTTTTACGGGAAAAACCACTTCAAACTCGGTAGAGTTCGCTCTAAGTTCTACTTCTCGCATAAATTTCAGGAAAAATTCTCAATTATTCACATCTTCGACTTGAATCTGTCCATCATGAATACCGGCGCAGGCCGCCGCCGCATCGCAAGCGCGAGCCAACCGCAAGAGTAAAGCTCGGTCGCAAGGCCAATTGCCCTCGCTGCTAATTCTCTTCTCTGTATCAAAACTCAACTCCACTCAACTCAAAAACTGTCCTCAAAACTCGCGCAAGAACCGAGGAAAACTCGTTTCTCCTCCCATTAAACATTACTGGTCAAACCTAACACATAAAATTAAATTCTTCCCACCCAAGACTTTCGCTATAATTTAACCGAACTAATTCAAACCCCTCGAACAAATCAAAACAAAGTCATTGTCTACAGTTGACGGTTGACCAGCTGCAGAAAATCGAGCACCTGCGAAAATTTGAGACTAAAAATTTGACCCCCTTGCTAACAAGCGGAAAAATCTAAGGAGGAATAACAAAAACTGCCCTTTCAAGATCCAGTTAACAACCTTTCCTTTCTTCCGAAATTATAAGCATGACAACATACACAAAGCGATAGTGCAAGTGAAAAAGGGGAAAGCCAATTACGATATCCATTTTACTGCTTCGTAACAAAAGACAAGGGAAACAACGATATACTGCCCTCAGTTCCAACTGTTATCTTAAAGGCTACTTCCACAGATGTTACTTCCGTTAAAAGACGCTCCCCTTTCTTCGTTAGAAAATTGGACAGTTGAAGGAAAAATAATTGCCTAAAGATTTTAAGTACACGCTTTAGAGAAATATATATATATTCATTACGCTTTTCCGAATTTTAAATTTAAAAATTCGAATACAAATACAAATAAAATACTTAAATAATTACTTAAATGATTAAAAACACTTAAATTTTGAGACCCAGAATTCGCGACACAACATAAGTGGAAGATAGTTGCCTCGGCGGATGAATCACGACTTCTCATTCATCACTTCAATTCATTTCTCATTCACTTCAATTCAATTCATTTCTTATTCTCATAACTTCAGTTGTTGTGTCAGGTAACTTCGTGGCAAGCAATTTCTCTCGCTTTGCGGAACGTTCTTATGGGTTGCTCTGAAACCCTTACTTGTGGTAGAATAGATCATGAAAGATGTAAACTATCTGAACGTTACTCCGGATCAGTTACACCATTACATGGCTTTTGTCTTCCCAAAGGTTCAGGTGCGGAGCACATGGAAAACAGGCGCCTGGGCTGGAAGCACGTGGAAAAGTGACATAACGTTCCTACCATAACGTGAAGAGATGTTGACTGAGAATCAGAAAATTCTGGATGAAGCGATGATGAACCTTCGCATAAACAGACGAAGTTGGTCCGAAGAATGCCAGCTTAACTACTGCAGATTTGAAAAGAAGAAATGATTTACTATGAGGAGGATGGAGATATTTTTTTGCTAGTTGCTCTGTGCAATGCTATTGGTTCTTGATACGTCACGCAAATCATCTGTACTTAGTTTTCGAATTCTGCAAATTGTATGAGCAACATCGCCGCCTGGAAACCAGTTTGGAGCTTTTCTGCTGAGGTTTTCGCATTTTTAATTTTTCCGATGAGGGAAATGATGGAAGCGAAGAATGATTTAATTTTTTCGTCTTTAAGCCAGGCTATTGCTTCGTTAACATCTTCGGGTTTCAGGGAAAGTTTACCTTTAAGTTTTTCACTGTAGATGACTTGGGGTAAACTTCTCTGAACAGTAGTCTTAGTTCTGGGGAAATTTTCTTGAGTGAATTCGGTAGTTTTAGTTTGTGGCTGGGAATTTTTCATTTCAAATTTTTTCTTGTATTCACTACATCCTCTGCAGCTGCTTACGTGATTTTGTCCGCAGAATATACAGGTCGGTTTATTTTCCTGTTTCATGGTGTACTGGTTACTTCTGCGTTGATTTCCGCATTTTACACATCTGACTGGGTTGTTGCAACAGAATTGGGAATGTCCAAATTGCTGACGGCGGAAACACTGTACTGGTAGTCTTTTCGGGTTTAATTTCTCAACTACTACATTGAAACTAAACATGTTTAGTTGATAAATCAGGTTTCCATCGTTATTTCTTCTCAATTCTATTAAAAGTATTGATAGTTTAGTAATTCGTCCTTTCTGGATCCTGGCGAATTGTTTCACTTTCGTGGCAGGATACTTCCTTGGATGAGATCTTGGTAGACAGCTTCTTCTTTGACTGAGTCAGGGATGTTCTTTAGTATAACTCTTATTGGTTTCTCACATTCGTATTGGTATGAGTGAAATGGAATTTTCTTGACAAGCGAGATTTGGTTCATCTTACTGTAGTCGTTCAGGTTTTTCGTGAAGACAAAAATAGATCTTGCTCTCATTTGTCATTTGTAGGGCTTAGAACAGTTTTTAGTGAACATTTCGTCTAATATCATCCAATCACTTTCTTCGCTGGAGAATACAATGAGCGGAGGAGGGGTTTCTGTTTTGGTTCTTCCTTCTGAATTCTGCTCTGCGATTTTTTGAAGTAACTGAAAGTGGTTCTCTTATGGAATTTCCATGGGTTTAGGGTTTTCCGGTATTTCCACAATTTTCTTAAGTGTTATCCATTCTCCTTCCGTATTGTGATTGCTAGTGGCTTGTTCCGTATATTGTTTCTTCTTGATGTGTTTGGCGGTTTCCGTTGCGAATTCCATTACGATTGCTTCTTTTTCTACCGCTGCCTTTGCTGCGGCAAATTTTTTGCATAAGTTTAGCGTGTTTCTTCTCGAATTCTGGTTCCGGGTCCAAGATTAGTTTACGTATTCCCTTGTCTCGATCTTCTGATTCATTAGTGCATTCATTGTATTTCATCTTCATTTTCGATGTCATTTTTTGTGTTTTCCTTTTTTCTTAAGTTGTGGGTCTTTTAGAAATTCTTCATGTCTTGATGTGGACGAGAGAGATAACGTAGATTGTTTGGAGTCCGACAGGTCACTTTTATCCTCATTAGT
Organism: Stegodyphus mimosarum; assembly: GCA_000611955.2. NCBI lineage: Eukaryota > Metazoa > Arthropoda > Arachnida > Araneae > Eresidae > Stegodyphus > Stegodyphus mimosarum. Next base: position 295,420 of record KK114770.1, read on the forward strand.
AATCGGCGTCCTAAAATAGGACATGGCAAATTGTGAAACCCAAGAGGATCACGCTACAAATCTACAAATCTGCAAGGTCCTCAAAAGCAAAAACATAAAGTCGCTGACCGCCTGCGGGACTGGGTCAGAAGAAGTGCGTCCTACACGCTCGGGAGTTAGACCCAACTGGAAATAGAATCTTCCAGCAGGACAATGTCCCCATGTCGCAAGGCTCGAATTGCGTTATAGAGTGGTTCGAGGAGCATAAGGATGAATTCGAATTAAATGTCCTTGCCACCTAACTCGCTGGATCTTAACCCGATAGAGCACATTTCAGATGTAATGGAGCAGCAGCTCAGAAATCAAACCCCACCATGTCAAAATATCTCGACTTTTCGTGATCGCTGCTTAGACATTTGGTACAACCTGTCTTCCGCTATATACCAAGAACTTGTGGCATCCATGCCAAGGCGAGGTTCAACTGTTTCGCAGGCCAGTGGTCGCGCAACGCGTTACTGAGTAGGTGGTCATAATAATTTGGCTTATCAGGGTATATTTAGGAAACATTTATACGAATTATAAAAATAACACAAAATCCGCGCGACAAAATGTGACTGAGATATTTAAATTAAGAGTGTTTGATTTTTGGCATCATTTTTAATTCGCATTGAAAGCTTCGTTTGATAAATAAATTCAAATATTTCTAGGATATTTTTCAAATTAAATGTCATACAGTAATGTACTTTTGTGCTTCATAATACTAATATACTTTTGTCTTTAATTTATAATTTTGTTACATTTGGTATACAGAATAATTTATAGGGTTTCGATGTCTAGAAATGCTTTATTTACATTCTCATGAAGTTTTATTTCTTCAGAATTATAATCTGCGTACTGTACAAAGAAGCATTCATTTATGCACCATGTTTTTCATTTATAATTAATGGAAATAATATTTCGAGTTGACTACGCTCCGAAGCCTGCCAGTGTTTTCCAGACCGTCAGTTCCATAAGATTCAAAAATAAGATGTTCAAGTTGGGAAAATTTACATTGAACATTATTTCTCTAAACAATCTACCTAGAACTGCTACTCACTGTACCACCATTACACCACGAGAACTGCTCCTCACTTCTTAACATCAGAAATGTTTCTAAATTGATATTTTATTGCGAGTTTCGTTTAAATCCGAATGTTACTTTTCAATTTCTGTATGGACTCTGAATATTATCTCGGTTTTAAATATCATGTATCTCGGCCCATTTTTACAGAGCGGCAGAGGAGTCAGACGTTTTGCTTTTCTTAAAAGAACGCAAAAGTTTCCTAAATATAAACGTAGGGACCAGAAGAACGTATAAAAGTTAGATTTCCTTATTTTTACAAAACTGATTTCGTTAAATTTTAAAATGAAAAAACAAATATATTCTGTCTCATTTAAAACGCTTTTGTAAGTGGAATAATATGTATACCACCAGCGGTTACAAAATTAAAGGCTGAATTAGGACTTTTGCGAATACTCTATGTCTTTACTGATAGATATGCATAGAAATAGATATATAAAAATTACAATAAATACGAGAGTGGAACATTTCGCGTGCTTACATGGGTCTGTTCGTAAATTACACACACTTCTTCAGAACTATAACTACGCAAATCTTCAAAAAGTCTTCAGTTTTAAATTCATATCAGCTGAATAATTGCCCAGTTAATATATTAAGTCTATTTTTCTCTCTATCGTTTTTATAAATAGATTTTACTCAACTTACGCATGGAATTTTTTTAATTACTAACAGTAATCTGCATTTGTAATACTAGTGATTATATAAGAAAATTTTTAACTTAATGGAATTATTGCAGACTTACGAAAGCCTGAACACATTTTAAAACTTCATGAATGTATTTTATGATCCTAATATTTAAATTACTGATTTTCTTGTTTCTGTTAATAACAGAGAAATATGGTAATCCCCAACTTTAATTTTATCGTTCTTTGTTTTGTCCTTGAACTTTTCAAATAATATACTTTTAATTCCATTAGGTTTTACATTTCACACACACACACACAAAAAAAAGATTTCAATAGATTTCAGATACATTTTTCAAAATAAAGAAGAACTTAAAAACATAAAGCATGAGGTTGCATGAAACAGTTTCATCAGATGTGTTCTGAATTTAAATATAAATCTTGTAACGTGCAAGTAAGATAGGAAAACATTGTTGGCAAGTAAAAAAATGAAATCCATCTTTTTTCTGTAGAACTTGGTAACATAATGTATCAAAATAAACTGCATATACACTCACGTTTGTGAAAATTGCAACACCAAGAAGGAATCGTCATAATTGAATGCAATTTAATACACAGTTGAGTGGTAGTGGTACAAATAAATGATTAAATGTTCAAAGCAAACAAACAAGAACAAGAGATCAGAATCAGTATTTTGTGTGGCCACCACGCGCCGCAATAAGTGCTGCTACATGACGTGGCATGGAGTCAAACAAAGTTTGAATGTCTGACTGAGGAAGAGCATTCCATATCGTTTGTACGCGTACCCAAAGTTCGTCTGCAGACGCAACAGGACGAGGATCACGAGCAAGACGCCGACCAATGACATCCCACACATGTTCAATTGGCGACATATCCGGGGAACACGCAGGCCAAGGAAGAAGCTGTACCTGCTGCGCTGCAAAGAAGGATTTAACAATCCGAGCAGTATGAGGGCGGGCATTGTCCTGTTGAAATACAGCGCCTGGCAAGCTTTGAAGGAAGGGAACAGCTTCGGGCTGTAGAACTTCACGGATATACCGGTTGCTGTTCAGATTGCCCACAATTCGTAGCAATTGAGATCGTCTATGATATGCTATGGCGCCCCAGACCATAACTCCGGGTGTTCGTCCACTGTGGCGTTCGATAATGCACTCCGGAAGGTGGCGTTCACCGGCATAGCGTCTGACACGAATGCGGCCATCATGGTACCACAAATTAAAGCGGGATTCGTCAGAAAACACGACATGCTGCCAATCAGCACGCCAGTCTCTATGCTGATTGGCCCATTGTAGCCGCAGGCGGCGATGGTCGTGCGTTAGGGGGATCCTGTATAAAGGAGTCCGTGCGCGCAGTCCACACTGCAGCAGACGTCTACGAATTGATGAAGCACACAATGAAACACCTGTAGCTATTGACCACAGTGCTGCCAATTGTCTAGAGGAAGCTGTACGGTCCGTCCGCGCCATGCGGACCAGGTGTCTATCATCGCGAGCTGACGTCACATTTCGGGGTCCACTCCCGGATTTCCGAGTTGTCCGACACTCGTCCGTCCACTGCTTCCAAACGCGCATCACTGTGCTGCTGTTACGCTGCACACGAGAGGCTACTGCACGATACGACAATCCAGCTTCACGAAGGCCGATGATTCTCCCTCGTTCAAACTCTGTAAGTTGTTCAAATCTCGCTCTCTTTCGTCGACGAGGCATAAGTACAGATTGAGTTAACGTTTACCACTAGCAGATAACCACCGATAACCATACACGCCTCGCTACAGCCGTCTATTTATTCGGATCCATCAGCCGTTCAGAGGGCGCTGCTCAGCATACGCGTGCGCTACGGATTTGCAATTCTAATCATTTGCATATCATGCGCTACTTTGCATTTCCTGAAAATTTCAGCTCACTCGCGTAAGTCCTTCATGGTGTTGCAATTTTCACAAACGTGAGTGTAATATAGAGTGTTGAACTGTGGTGCTCAGAATTTCCAAACAATGTACAGAATGTCCGAAATACAAATTTCTGTAGTTAGAATATTTTATTTAAATGCTGCGATTATATCAAACTTCTTCATATTAATTAGAACACGGATAAAAGAAACATGAGGCAGGATTAACTCTAAATTTTACCGATAGAAAAATATTTAATATTTTGCAAAAATAAATATCATATATTTACTTTTCATAGAAGTAAATATTGTTTTTATATTAAAATAAAGCTTTATTTTTTGCCTTACCAAAGACGGCAAGTAACGTTAATTCGTTACATGTAATTAAAGTTTTAGCGAAGCAAAAATAACATGATAGAAGGCAATAGTTTAGGAAATAATATCGGTAACAAACTCGAATAAATTTTTATTAGTTAAAAGTTAATTTTAACACAGATAAACCTTACTTAATACGAATTCGATATTCGCGATAATCAGCGCGATTGAGTGAAGCAGCTTTACACGACTAAATAATTGATTATTTTTTTTAATATTGAGTGAAATCAGTTGTTGCCATTCTGAAGTAATAACTCTGTTTTAAATCAGTAAGTATTGTTAAAGGTTAAAAAAAGTTTAGTTATTGCATTGAAAATATACTACAGAAAAATATATATTGACGTTAAATGTTCAGAAGTTTTAATAAAATGTTAAAGTTATATTCATTTTGAATAACAATTTAGCTCTAAGAATGAATTTACTTTAGTTGCAATATTCCATAAATATAACATCAGATAGACATTAAAACTAATGTAAAGTACCTTGTGCTAAATTTCTTTTCAGTTTCATTCTTTCCACAAGCAGCATACGAAATTTATTTATACTTTTGGTCTATCTGAATCTGAAATTATATTATTCTGATAAACTTTAATTAATGCAAAATTTCATACAAATTTGTTTAGTAATGAAGCACATAGTTCATCAAACGTAAACATCAAATCTCTTAGCGATCTAAACTATAACTACGCAAATCTGAGAAAAGGAAAAAGAGGTTTGTATCTGACATAAAAACTATTATGTAAAATATTTGGCCTCTTTGTAATTAAGTAATTCATTTATCAGCATTGTAGGAGATGTATGAACTTCAGGCACGAACTTCAGGCAATTTACACGAACATCAGTTATATTTATTTTAAAATTCGGCTGTTTTAAAGGCTAAGTAAACCATAGAGTAACTGTAAAATATATCTTATTTAAACAGCGGTATCTAAAAGACTGTTAAGTGTAAACATGACACAATTAAATTAAAATCTTTGATACAAATCAAATGTGTGTTGAAATTCTCTAAATTGCACAGGGCTGGTTAGAAAGAAATAAAAATGTAGATCGCCATGTGGACATATTTCAAACTACAGAAGTTAAATTCTGAAACATAACAAAGACATTTATGCTTTCTGGTCAGGAACTTTCAGCATATTTTCCAAAGTTCTTAAACTCCAATTATTTTATGATTATCAACAGCTTATAAATTCTATCGTGAACTAAAATATTTTTTTTCTGGAAGAAGGATTGCATTGATACTTCCAAAAGATTATTGAGAGCGGAATATACATTTTTAAAAATTTAACTAAAATAGATTTGCTTTTTTTTAATAAAACTTTAATTTACTTTTCAAAACACAGTTAATACAAATCAGACTGTATAAATAAAAACTCTTATTTTGCTTACCCTCTTTCCTTTCTGAAGAAACCATCGTAGACGCAGTAAGTGCAACTGTTTCACTTCGACCTTTCGAGCTAGATGTGTATAATGCGAGGATGAAAGTGGATCCTGATGGCAAACCATGAGCAGTAAAGGTTGGCTCTTCTTTAGATGTTAAATTAAAAAGCATTTCCTTTCTTTTAGTGTTGTAAATCTCGAGGTGGTACAATTGCTGCTTAAGAATCTCGCTCGATTCACAAGTCACAGTGAGGGAATTTAGTGTTTGATTTATGATCGTGCAATTTAACAAAGGAGGGGGTGGTCCTGAAAGAGAAATAATTCCAACTGATTAGATTTTGTCTAATGAATACAGCAGAAAAACGTGAAGTATGGTTGAACAAAGTTAGTGAAACAGATATGCTTGGGAAGAATATTTTCATCGTTTAAATAATAAAATCAGTCCGTTATCATCCATTTTAGAATTTTAATTTATTCAGTTTAAATATGAATGTAATTATTTTTGAGTTTCAATAACCATGCTTAAGAAACGTGAGATTTTTCATAAATATGGCAGCCATTTTAAGAAACGTGAAATATCTTTAATTGAAGTAAAATGCATGTTTGCAAATACGAAAATTTTTAACTTTTAATTTAGATGGAGTTTCTCTGCTTGAGAAGAATATTTTCATTGTTTAAATAATACAGTTAGTCCGTTATCATTCATTTTAGAATTTTAATTTATTCAGTTTGAATAATAATGCAATTATATTTGAGTTTTCAATAGCCATGTATAAGAAACGTGACATTTTTCATAAATATGACAGCCCTTTAAAGAAACATGAAATTTCTTTTATTGAAGTTAAAATGCACGTTTGAGAATATGAAATTTTTAACTTTTAATTTAAATGCAGCTTTTATTTATTACATTTTAATCAATATAAATTTCTTAGATATGTAATGTTTTTCGTAAAATGTAATATTTCAGTAAAGATACTGCAAAATAATACCTCGACTCCACAAAATTCAGTGCATTTTTAATATGAGGATCGAAACTTAATGAAATAGTTTTATACATTCCTTCTTCATATGACCATTTTTGTAGAAAGTTTCTTTGATATCATGCAAAAATTCTAAGGCAGTGTGGAGAGAAACAAACATATTGGGAAAGTTTCTTCTTATAAATTTCTTCTTCCAAGTTAGTTTTCATGCAAAACATTTAGAGCAAGAAATTCATCTACGTGTTATAACCATTCCACATAAAACACAGCCTAAGACTAGATACAGCTATGTCACATTCTATTTCTTAGACTAATGAATATGCAGAATGAAAATATGTCATAGATATTCCACCGCCATCCGTATTTCTGCTACTGAAACTCCTTTTTCGCTAGGAACTTCGTTTTGTATCGAATATGCACTTCTTTCTAATTCATAAACTTAAATTGGCTATATATATGTATGTATATATGCATGTAAATATGTCGTGTACGTATGTTCTTTCCTGTCTTCTGAAGTTTCTTATACTTATGTTTACCTCTGAGAGGTTCAAAAACTATTGGGTAAGCGTGAAGTATCACAAGAGGAAGACATCTCGAAAACACTGAAGGCTATATTGATCTATGAAGTACCCTTCATGTTCTGGTTTTTCTTCTTCTGAGACAGAGGGGAATGCACACTGACATTAGACATAAAGGGAAGATAAATTTATGGAAATTAGGCTTTCTGTATGTTTACGAAATATATGTAACAGTTTTCATTTTTCTATTCTTTTAAGGTAGTAATTATGTCATATTAATACCACAAAAATGATTGAAGCAAATTTTTAAACTTTAAAGGAGATAATATTATACATATTTATTGCAGAACAACAAAGAGAAATCCAAACGGATCATTTTAAGAGAAAAGGTGTTGATTGAGATTTTCAGTAATACAAATCAATTTTAATCTCTAAAAATGTCATCCAAAAATCTTTATTATATGCGGTTTAAGTGTCTGTTTGTCGCCGATAGTTTCTTGGTTGCTTGTGTAACTGTACTAGCCAATGGCCTGCAGTTGCCACGGCATTTAGATAGTAAAATAAATTTTATCACAATAGTTATCATTGTTTTAATAAAATTATCATGGTATTTAAATACTTTTAATTCATACAATTAATGCTTATTATGAATTTAACTATATTTACTTACGAATTACCTAGAAACTTGCAAATGTTGAGGAATTAAAGGAGACGAACCCAACTAACGAGTCGTGCGTAGTGCATCTCATCAAGTAGGTTTACCCAAACTCCTATGTTAAATATCCTTTCGCCTAAAGAGTTTAAAATTTTGCCCGATTTTATTCCGACATTGTATTTTAAACTGAATTTTCAGCTGAACGCAAATTGAGCGTGTCAGGGGGAACGTGAACATTTGTTTGCATTAGCAATCATCTGTTTTTGAAACAATTTAAGGCTGAACGCAAATTGAGCCTGTCAGGGGGAAGGTGTACATTTGTTTGCATTGACAATCATCTGTTTTGCATAAAAACTACATCTTAACATATTTTTTTCAAGAATGCCTCCTAGAAAATACAGCACTGAAGAGGAGAGAAAAGGAGCTAAAGATGCACAAAAAGGATTGCTCGACAAAAAGAAACCACTGAGCAGAGAAAGAAATGTAACCACCAGTGATTTCCTTCATTGCACACTACTTTAAGCAATTAAGCAAGCAGAAGGGGAAAACCCCGCAGAGCAGTAAGCAAAGGGGCGTCCTCGCCGCCTGCCCTGAGTAATTCGGTTTGAATTAGCAAACACCCTTGCACAAATCATTTTAATTACAATTTATAATATCTAGAACAGCTGTCATTTCGTATGACCGCTGAGTTTTTCTAGTTATAAATATAAACAAATGACGTCTGCTTAAATAACAAACAAGACAAAAAATGTTTAAGAAAATTTTAGAAAAAGATTAAGTTTGTCCCTTCTTCCTTACAACTTATCATTTTTACTTCTACGTCGGATATGAATTTTGTTCCAAATATGGAGTTTATTCCAAGAAGCATTTCAAATCAGTTTCAGAGGTAAAATCTCTATCAATTTCACCGTTGTTTTTTTCCTTTTATTTTTGGAAATGATCAGTTGCAATTTACCATTCCTTTTTGCCTTAAGTTTCATTTTGATTACTGAAACGTCTATGCTAGTGCTTGGATTCACTTAAAAAGATTACTAAGATTTAATTAATTACTAATTTTACTGAGCGTTTAATGCATACTTTTTTTAAATATAAGACATTTTCTTTCAAGACGTGTCAGAATAAGTTACACCTAAGGAAGGATTTTTAAAATGCCTTTAATTTTAATTTTTGATTTTTTACTATTTGAAGTATTATTTATGTTTGATTTAATCCTTTTCAATTATTTGATTAACCTTTTTTTAGATCATCCATACATTATTTCGAAATGTGACTCTATTGTTATTTTTTCGGCTGCTTCTTAACAAAAACGAAGAATTAACATAAATTTTGTTTACTACATTATTTCGCTTTTGTGTTAATTTACTTTTTATGAGACCGATTTTCTAAGTTTACGCTTCAATTTCTTACTTAATTTTTGTCTTCTTTATTTTACTTTTACTAGATATGTTTTCTATCTTATTCTTACATATATTAATACGAATTTTGTGTATATGTAAATAATTTTAATCAAATATGTAATAATAATTTTAATAAAATATGAAATATGTAAATTTATGTAAATAATTATAATGAAATTATACGTAAATTATAGCATTGTTGTAAAATATAACATGAAAGATCTTAGAAATGGAAAGCACTGCCGGAAAAATAAGATTTCAGGGGTACTCCATTTAACATTCAAATCAAAGGCTCCCCAAATTAGGTGAGATAGCGTCAAGCTGACCATGGTTTTGGCGACTAGTTGTTGTCAGAAAATTTGGCCAGAAACCGCCGAAAGTCGCCAATTTTCCAAATCTTATTTGCGGCCTTGAGGATATTTAATGAAGCACTCTAATAATACTAAATTCGTCTGTTTTATCATGTTTCTATCGGCTTTGAATGAAAATGTTTCTTTATCCTTAGTTTACCTATCACTATAGATGTCTCGATTCTTACTCCCTCGACGACAAATCTTTATAATTTTCTTTTAGGTCGATAAAAATAAGAAATAAATTGCAATAAATTTGTTAGCACAAGCAATCAGTGCATCAAAGTGCTTTGTTAAATGTGAAAATAATCCTCTGCTGCCTTTCTCTGAAATTATGGGATACCAGTTTGCTGCGGCATTTTGCTAAGATTTTTATTTAACTGTAACTGTAATCGGCCCTATGTAACTGTATATGTCTTCCAGCCATTTTGGGTAGTTAAAGGTACTGGGAATTTCTCGCTTGAGGACGGAAAACTAGTATATGTCACCAGAGAAAGCTTTAGTTCTCAGTTTCAGTTCAGAGTTTAACTCAGAGTATTGAGAGATCACTGCGCGAGATTAATGCACTTCATGCTTTTTATACTAGCTTGTGTTTCACATTCTTATTAGTTTAAGCGGTAATACTGTGTTTTGTCATACTGAGACAAGCTGTACGAGCCATTTTTTTTAAAATTTCGTGTATCGAATCTAAAATTTCGTGTATCGTAAAGTGTGTATCGAATTCATACGTAACAACGTATATGAGTGTGTGAGTGTATGAAATATAAAAAAGTAGGTTGTATAAATACTAAATTTAATTTGCAGTAGTTCCTTTGTTTTCCATTTTAGTTTGGTTAATTTCCCTTCTTATCTCAAAAATAATAAGTGGTTATTATAATAATTTTCTCTAAACTGTATCATTTTAAAATTAATCCATTTCATATAATTCTTACCAAACGCTAATAATGCAATCATTTATATGAAGTTCATCCAATAGTAATTTCAAAATTACAAACCAAAATTAATTAATAGCTAATAGGGAGGCAGACAAATTAAGAGCTTTCATCACCACATTTTCATCTTAAATACATCGTAATCCTGCTTTTGCTTCCATTCTGCGAACATGTTGTCGAAAATCTCTTTCATCCACTAGATCGCTATAACGATGTACAAAAAAACAAAAGTATACTCAAGAATAGGCGCGCAAATTGTGCCTATTGTAATATGTAATTTATATTAATTATATGCTTCTTAAGAATTGAAGAATAAAGAAAATATAAATTGGCCACTACGACTCTCATTCTTTTGTCATCACTCAGTAAGCCATATTCTTCACCGAGTCGCAACATCATCACACTCTAAACTAGTACTATATATATATATATATATATATGCGAGTGTGTGTAAATAACTTAGAAATTCATCATGAAAATTTAAAACAAAATAATTTCATTTTGCTATTTAGAGTCCAATATATTTTTAATTAAATATTTAAATTTTTGGTAAGATTGGTCAACTGATTGCAGTAGAGGAAATGATTAAAGCTGCTCTGGACTGTGCACTTGCAATTCGTATATATATTGCAATTGCGTTCCGATTAGGATCAATATTGTAAAAATTCTACAACGGAAATGAGGAAAAAATAAGCAATAATTACGATAACAGACAGTGATTATAATGAAATAGGTAATGACAACCTGAGCATAAGTAATGGACATTTTGACAAGATGTGTCAAATTATCTAAATATATTCTTTTTTGCATTTGACACAAGTCTCATATCTTATAAGGCATTTCTCCCGCCTTGTTAGCATGCCTTCGTGGTGTAGTAGTCAGCACGCTCGGCGAGCAAGCGAGAGGTCTGTGGTTCGAGTCCAGGAGAGCGCATTGTGTCTTCTGCTGTTAAAAAATACGTTATGTCTCTAGAATCTTTATTACTCCCTAAAAACCGCTTAGCACTTGATTAAAAAATTACATTAAGGAATGCAATTTTTTTTAAATTAAGGAGGAGTAAGAAGAATGTAAATATTAGTAATTAAAACTTTACATTATAAGTTGTACGAAATAAAACTAATTATTAACGCATGAGCTAACGCTTCCTTTCCTTTGACATTGCCCCAAGCACCGGGTCAATTTGACTCTAATTTTTAAGCGAGTTTCTCAGTTTAGTCATTTTAAACAAAACGTCATACTTAAGACTTGTTTAGGCATAATACGTTTGAAATATTCTTTAAGAATCAGTATGTATTATTTGTTTTAAAAGTCTATTTTTAAAGTGATGGAACTAATTTTAACTTACCTCTGATTTTGAGTACCTTTCTTAACATTCATTCGTTTTGTACCGTTTAGAAACATTTAAACATTTAATATATAAAAATAACGATATTTGGGGTGCAGAAAAGTGTCTAAATAAAAATTAAATGAATATTTTGAATCATGCTTGTATTTAAAAATTTTGAGTAATAAAGGCTTAAATTTAAGAGGAATTCAAAATGCTTAAAGAAGAAAAAGAATTAAAAAAACGCACACACACTTTGTGGAAACCTTAAAAAAATAACTTTAAGGAAAGATCAACTATATCAGAATAAAGTAGGAAGATTCCTTCGCTTTCTGATTCGTGCTCTAATAGTGGCTGCAAAAGCTGATTCTTTAGGTGTGACAAGATCTACAGTATGTTTTGTCTTAAGAAACATCTTGGATCGAACACCGTTCCGAAAGTAATTAATCCCGAATTTATATTAGCTTTCCAAAATATTAGGCACGAAAAGCAAGGAGAACGCATAAAAATTCTTTTAAAGTTAATGCATTAAAATTGAAAATTTCGAACAAAATAATAATTTAAAAACAGTGTTATTAATTTATATGTAGCTACAGTGCCCGAACCTGTTGGGTTGGTTATTGTAAAAATACGAATTATAAACATGTAGGGATTTACATTTATTTTAAATAACCAGTTAAATTTAATTTTAAGTTACTTTCCTATAAGCCTTCATTCCCTTAATTGTCAGTGCCAGAAAATTTAAATTTGGTAGCGCGCGTAAGGAATGCAAATTCTACCAGTGGGTAAAAAGGTTTAAAAATGGATGTTAGTTAGAGAGTAGAAACTCTGTGCGTGTTTGTAACGCAAACTTCGGCTTACCTTCTTGGCCCTTTTCCCCAAAGCGAGTTAAATAAAAACCGATATCTTTTGGTGATTGCAGACCATTTTTTTAAGTGGGTAGAAATATTCCCTTTAAAGCGAGCGTCGGCTAAAATAGTTGCAGATGAGTTCTTACATAAGTATGGTTTAAAATACGGTGAACCGTTGAAAGTAATAAGCGATAATGGTAGGCAATTCCGTAGTTAAATTTTTGACAACCTGTTTAAAGGGCTTGACGTAGGCATATGAAAATGGTCCCGTACAGACCACAAGCAAACATTGCGGAAAGAGTTAATAAAAACATTGTTAAAATAATTAGAAGTTACGTTAAAAATTATCATAAACGCTGAGTCGGCTGCGTTGATGATTTAGCCTATGCTTTAAGAACTGCCAAGCATGATACAACGTGTAAATCTCCCGCTGAATTATTCCTGGGTAGGAAGATTTTGATACTTCTAGACGAAGCGTTTTTCGTCCAAGAACCAGAATTGAAACAGGGAAACATTCAAAAGCTGATCGATGAAGCTTCGAAACATTCAGATGTAACAAGAGAGCAGCAAAAAAGGTATTTTGACAGAAGACGCCGTGAATCAGATTTTAAAGTGGAGGATAAGGTGCTTAAAAAATTAATTTTGTCTAGTGCACCAGAGAATTTCGTATCAAAATTCGCCCATAAATTTGAAGGACCGTACATTGTACAGCAGATCGTGGGGGCTGTTATTTACTTAAAAACAGATTCGGGAGAAAGAGCAAATGCTAGTCCGGATCAATTGAAGAGATATTGTGATTGTAAAGATTTGGATGTGTTAAATGATTTCTTCCAGGCTTCCGAATTAGAAGAGGCGGCTTTCCCAGGGGCAACATTGAACCCACCACAACTTCCACCACCGGCAAAGAAACAAAGAATAAACGAAAACTACAAGGTCTCCGATAAGCAGAAGAATTCCGGAGAAAAGAATCCCTCAACGTGTGGAAGATCCAATGAAGAAAAAATTCAAGGCTGAAAGAAACGTCCCAGCTAGAAACAAGGATCGCCGTGCTATGACACGGTCTCGCAGTAGACAACCCCAGGATATATCAAGGAAGTGGCGTATAGAACGAATAGTTCAAACAAGACCACCGGTTGGTAAAATGAAGAAGAGGCCTGCCGAAGTTGAAGGCACAGAGTAAGAATCGAAACAACCTTAGACTTTACAGGCAAACGTGCTCGAAGACCGTTGAACAAAGATCCAGTTGGCCGGCAAGGAAACGAAACGACGCGCCGCCAGTGTCTCCTAAAAGGCCACTCGTCATGGATCAAAAGAAGAAAAGTGAGTTCCCACCAGCGGACAGGAAGCAGAGACGGAAAATCTCCTACATGAACCAACTGAGTTGGACGCAGTTCTGCAACAAAAGAATGGCTGAATACCAAGCGTCGAAAAACAGTGATAAGTGAATTTTTCTATAAATCTTTTCTGTTATATAAGTTGCATGAAAATGTTTCAAATACAAATTTACATTGTAATAACTATATCCTCGATTGAGAACTAAAGTTATTTTAGCCTTATTTGGAGAAAGTATATGGTATTGTAGAAATGTTATGTTAATGTAAAGAACTAGCAGTTCGGTTTTGTTTGCCGAAGGACTATTTATATTAAAGCGCTAAAAGATCTAGCCTGATACAAGCAGTGTCGTATTAGTACTTGTTAATGAATTTTTTTTAGGTTCTCACTTTTGGCAAGAAAGGGATTTATTCAAGTAAAATTTTCATTTTATTCTCTATTGTCTTAAAAGGATTTGTTTGTAAAATGTTGAAAAATCTGATGTATTAAAGTAAACGATACTTTTAATGAAGGTTTAATGCTCGAAAGAGCATACATAATATATATTTAGTGTCAAAACCTCAAAATGTAATGCGATTATTGAGCGAAAGCTTGCATGCGTTTAAGCTGAATGTAGAAAATTTTTTGGTATGCATGTGTTTTTAGGGCTCTCCACCGACCCTGTAGTTAATTTTCAAGTTTATTAGCTCATGGAGAATTTAGAAATGAATTTAGGGTGTGTCTAAGAAGGTTGTTTTGTGCTAACAAGTCGATGTGCGTTTAGGTGAAGAATGCTGTTTACAGTAACACATTACACTTGCGTTTTCACCCCATACATCGTGGAGAGCGAAAACGATTAAAGTTTATTAAGCATGAATGTAATTGAATAATTGTTGCATGAAGCACCGAAATGTGCGGAAAAGCTGAGAAAGCTACGGTAAATGCAAAAAGGTTAGAAACTTAACAAAAGATTGTAGTGTGAATTTAAAGTGTTATTTAGAAACATGTACTCATAAGTATTCCTTCGAGATGACTGGAAGGAGATGACTGAAGGCCAATTGAAAAATGAAGAAAGTTCAACAGAACTATGATGAAAAGATCTTTCTGTTATAATTTAAAACTTTTGTCTTTTGAATGTAAACGAGGCTTAGTTCTTGTTAGTTGTAGAATTTAGCAGTTTGTAACAGTAAAGGACGTTTTAAAGGACCTTTATCCAAGTCTGTTAAATTCTGGCATGGGCAAATGTAGGGATTTATATTTATTTTAAATAATCAGTTAAATTTAATTTTAAATTACTTTCCTATAAGCCTTCATTCCCCTGATTGTCAGTGCCAGAATATTTAAATTTGGTAGCACGCGCAAGGAATGCAAATGGGAGAAAAAGTTTAAATATCGATGTTCTTGTAGGAAAAGTTAGAGAGTTTGGGTAAACTCTGTGCGTGTTTGTAACCAAACTTCGGGTTAGCATTTATTGCTGTTTAGACGTGGCTTAACAGCTATTATCTTGCTGCCATTAGGCTCATGTGCGCGCTGTGGGATACAGGATTGTATGAACCCTGCAGTTTAATTCTACTACTTGTTAATATCTTCAATTTCGAGTTTATTCTACTGTTTCAGTTACCGCCCAAGCAGAGGCGTAGTATGTTAGCGTCGACTTGAAGCATTGTAAATAATTTAAAGAGTTTAATAAAGAATAGTATTAACCGTTCTTCGGTGCAGTCACTATTCTCCAGATTCTACACAATAGAATGACAGTAAGATTCTACAAACGTTTACTAATTTTGTTGATTGTTTTGATTCTTTTCGTGGATACATGTAATTAAAAACTACATGTAGCCACCAAAAGTGGAAGTATAGTAAAATATACCGAAGTATAGTAACCACTATACTGAAACTATAGTAAAATATCTCAAAAATCAAGAAAAATAATATATAATGACAGTTTTATACAAAATCCTTTATCTGTTGACTTCGGTTTTTTACAACATCAAATACGTAACCAAAAGAAATAAAAATCGATTATTTATATGTTTCCAATTAATTAAATTAATTATGAAATTATGAAAATTAGGAAAATAATATCTTTTAATACTTTGATGAATTTCAGTGCTTCGAATTGGAAATTACATACCTATAGACCTTGAACGATTATTTTAACAACTTGGAAGAAACATTAGGGAAATGGGCTATTTAGCTTAGTATCCTAAGAGGTAAGAAATGATGTACTATGAAATTATTGAACGGATAAAAATAAATTTATCTGTAAATAAACTGCACAGAGTATTAATACTAGAACCGCGGTAGTTTCGGTATACTTAAAACCGCAGGCTGGGTCACATTGACTCCAATTAATAACAACCCGTGTTGTTATGCTAAAAGTACGCTGTAATTATTTGGCAATGACATTTATTCATTTTTAACATTACATTTTATAATAAGTGATAAAAAATAATAAGATATTACAATATGGAATATTGTATACATTTAGTAAAACATACAGACAACTTTAATAGAAATATTCAGTTTCTTAACAGTCACGACTTCCCACACAGTTCATGCACATTTTGGGCAACTTCTTTTTAGATATTTTTTATATATATTTTGTACACTTTCCACATATCGGTATATTACAGTCAGAACAAGTACCCACAGTTATGTTTCTATATTTGAAAGCTTTTCAATGAAACCTTTTTCACATTTGCGCAGATTCTTCAGTAGTATCCGCTTTTGTCTGTGTATCTGACTTGTACTTTCTTTTGTGAATATACGCACTACGCAAATCTTCGATGAGTTGTTAAAGATATTCTCTCCTGGTAAGTTTTTTTCCAGTAACTTCTTTGTAAAAAATCCATGAATTATTCCCTGCAAGATCAAGAATATTGTAGAATACATGAACTGGCCACCTCCTTGATCCTGCCTTCACAGAATATTTCCGAGCCATTTGGTTGGCAATGTCGACACCAAATTTTGTTGTGTTGTAAAATGACATTTTTTCTGGAAGCTTTTTTGGGTGATTATTGTCGATATCAAATGCGGAATGAAGGGAGCTCAATAATAAGATATTTTTTCTGTTTTTTCCCTGATAAACTGTCAAAGTTATGTCATCATGGTCCAGTAACAATGTATCGTACAATGGCAACTTTTCGTTTTTCAAAAATTCAGGTACTTCTTTCCGATTTCGTTTCATCGTTAGAGTTAAACTAGTACTTCGCTTTTAACATTTGGGGCACATTTAGTGAAGTGAAAAAATTATCTGTAGTGATATTTCTTTCTTTATTTTCGAAAGGCTTTATCAAAAGCAAAACGACGTATTCGGAGAGAGATAGGTTTTCAGGACGTTCCTCATTTTTACTCAAATATGGAAAACCATTGAGAACGTATTTACTATCAACATCAGCGGCAACTCAGAACTTGATAACAAATTTATCTGGTTCACTTGGCATATACTGCATGAAACGACATCTGGCTTTAGACGGAAACCAGCTGTTCATCAATAGTTATATATGGTCCTGGTTTATAGCAAGTTAGCGAATCAATACATTTCTTCCAAACTTCAGAAATGAAACAGAATTTATCTGTTATCTCTCGTCCCAGTATCTCTGGAAAAAGGTGGACCCGAAACAACAGACTACCGACTATCAAGCTCCAGATTATTTGCATTATCTATACTTCGAGCATACAAAATTGTAGAATCTGTACTTACTAGTACCTAGGAGTATGATGTCTGTAAATTTACTTCAGAGATGGTTGTCTAGGGGCTCTCAATAATTAATCCGATTTACAGAAAACTCGAAAATTTAATGGAAACAAGAATAAATGCTACAAACTACAAGGTGATTACATTCACAGAATGAAATCAATGAGATTATTTACAGATGAATACAAATCAGCGTCTTTTACATTCAAACGTCTTTTAATCGTGTTACCGTCTTAATGGCGGAATCGTCTGTGTTCTCTCCAGCGAAAACGAAAGTTCTTTCGCATAGCTTGCAGAGACATCTGATTATTATCGGCGACGCCATCCCATAACTGCTCGATCATTCTGACGGAATGCGGCCTTGCATTCTGGTAGTAAGACCATCAACAGAACCACGACTGGCTATTTCTCGCATTGCAATTAAATATTCAGAAAGGGATTGACTAGGTTTTAAATGTCGTTTCTGTAACAAATTATGAAGTTGTGCACTGTCTTTTTTAGAACCAAATTCAGATAAAAGATTTTCTTTTAACTTGTCCCATGACATAATACCTTTCAAAGACCGAATAAATACTTTAGCAGAACCAGTAAGCAATTCTTTAGTAAACACAATCTTTTGTAATTCAGATAACTTAAATAATTTAAAAGATTCTTCTAAATCGCCAATGAATGATTCAACCGGATATGCATCAGTGCCATTGAATTCTGAAACAGTTTCTAAAATGTTACGAAAATGTAATGAAATGTTAGGCGTCTTAATGGTTTGGTCTACTAAATGACATAGGTGGTAATTCTAACCGAACAGAATTAATATCATCATCCTTATCAGAATCGTAAACACTTTAGTTTTCGGATAACCCATCATCGTCATCACTTTCGCATTTTAAAAGCTACGTAATATTGCTCCATTTTTCCTATCACCTAAAGTTCCGAATACAATCTGATGTAACAGCTTAATAGACTTTGTAGGCTCAGTTCTTAAAGAATTAGCAATTCTAGGTATGGAATTTAAAGTAGCCATCTTGATTCATAATACAGTAGAACACTATTCTTAGAAGTACAATATGGTAATAATCGAAACAAACTTACTCGCTTTCTCTCCTAATATTCATAGTCATTCTTCCTAGGCTCATCGCGGCCTGAGCTCCCAAAATCTGTAGGATCGGTACTTACTAGTATCTAGGAGTATGATGTTTGTAAATTTACTTCAGAAATGGTTATCTAGGGGCTCTCAATAATTAATCCGATTTATAGAAAACTCGAAAATTTAATGGAAACACGAATAGTTGCTACAAACTACAAGGTGATTGCATTCACAGAATGAAATCGATGAGATTATTTACAGATGAATACAAATCAGCGTCTTTTACATTCAAACGTTTTTTAATCGTATTACCGTCTTAATGGCGGAATCGTCTGTGTTCTCTCCAGCGAAAACGAAAGTTCTTTCGCATACCTTGTAGAGTCATCTAATTATTATCGACGACGCCATCTCATAAAATTGATATAAAAGCATCTAGTTGGTCTAAAGTTGTTGTCTGTTCATTTTTTCCCAGTTGCCGATGAGCTTCTTACTCTGTACAATTTTAGATATGACGAAGCATAGGCTCATCTGTAAGTAGTCTCCATGAACTACATGCATAGCCATTTTCAATCTTTCGCTTTGCATAACTGGGTTGACCACTCTTTTCTTTGAAAACATTATGTTCAGCAATTTTTCCACGCATACAACTTCCAGAGGTTATGCTTTCCCAACACGTTCCATCATTTGCAACAAACGTTCCAGAGTTCATTTCATCTGGATTTGAATCTGATAATTTTTTAAGTTTATTTATACATTGTTATTTCTTCCCGGAAGTGGTTTTTCTGTTAGTACATTCATCTGGAGGAACATATTCATCATCGCTGAAAACAATTTCTTCATCATAATTGTTTTCGGATTCATTTTCCGATAATTGTCGCATATATTCGAGGGCCTCACTAACTGTTACTTTAGGCATATTTCTTCCAGCTATTTTCACCTAAGATCAATTTTATCTTCGCGTGTAAACAAGGTGGCAAAAATCGAATAGACTGGTATACTTAAACTATTTACAAGGCAATGCAAAGAATTAGTTGTGCAGGCATAAAGCACCAGATGTGCGCCCGTTAGACTACCACATTGGCTATGATAGTATTGCACCACATTCCATTCAATAGGTCTAGACGAAAACCATCGGAGAGAAAACATTTCTTGAATACGCTAACCAGAGGCATTTTTCAATTCGGAATGATAACGGAGGGAGAGGGGGGTCTGCAACACTGGCTATTACTACTACAACAAAATTCTCAGCTGCTCTTCTATTATTAGTAACAATCTACTGACCTTGAAGTTGTTCTGCTTACATTTGGGAAATGGAAAGAGGACTGAAAATGCTTTTCCCATTCCAGGGAACGTTTAATTGCAAGGTTTGCTTTCCACCACACTTTAAATCATGTCATCCGACTAAACAAAAGTTAGCTTCATTTTATTCCTATGTTTTCCGTGCTCTTCAAGTTTGCTCCTCCAAACTATCCCTTGATAAAGAACTAAATTATTTAAAAGCAATAGCTATTGACCGGGGCTTTTCACCCAACATTATTAATCAAGCAGTTAAAAAATTCTCTTCTCAACACACTAAAAGGCACACTCTTGTTTTAGGAGATTATAAAAATTCTGTTGTCATTCCCTTCTTTCCATCAGTTAGCTATAAAGTTGCACATATTTTGCAGAAATTTAACTTTCGAGTCGTTTATTCTCCCATCAATAAAATTCCGAGTTCCATACTCAAGGACCCCGTTCCGGATATGAATTCCTGGGGGATTTATAGGATTCCTTGCCAATGTGGTTTAATTTACATTGGCCAAACTAAAAGAGCCTTAAAATTTCGCGTCAAAGAACATGAGGCATATGTTAGAAAAAAGGAAACTCAGAAGTCTTCTGTTGCTCAACATTGTTGGTCCGAAAATCACATTTTCAATTTTTCTGCTGCCAAAATTATTCAAAAAACATCTTCCATTGGAGAACTGGATTTTCTAGAGGCATTTCACATTCAAAAAAATCTTTCTGTTCTAGTTAACGATCCTAATTCCAATCCAATTTTGCCTTCGGCCTTTAAAGAAATTATGTTTTAGCTCTGGTTTCACCAACAGATGGCGCCACGTGCTTATTCTTGTCCAGGCTTTCTTATCTTATCTAATCATTATTTCCGATCTTCTTCATTTACGGTTTCGCAGCTGAGGATGATGGTTCGGTAAAAACCATCGAAACTAGTCCTGTGAAAATATTGAGAATATTACGCTGATTTTTTTTTTGTTTTGACTTCTGAATTAGCTTGAAACATATATTTAAATTCTTCAATGAATACAAAAGCATTATTACAGGTTTTAAACTCCATTTCGAGTTTGAAAAGAATAAAGGTGTGAATATACTATAGGCAACTGATCATAAAGATTATAAAATAGTTATAGAAGAAATAGGTCTGATGGTTCCATTTGCTACTTTCACAAAAGATGCGGAAATAAACCATCTCAGAATTAAAAACTTCAAATGAAAATTTTGAAATAATTTAGAATGATATTACGATGAAACCCACTGATAAGCATGGATGGTGTGTATGAAGTTAAATCATCATGAGACCAAGTGTTAAGTGCCTATGTAATTCCCCTATGAAATCTGTAAAATTAGTATGGTTTCTAAACACATTTATATGAAACGCTCTTTGGGAAATTGAAAAACGTTTATATTTAATAAATGACAGTGTAGCATGCGTAAACGAACAGAAAGAAAGAAGGTTTCAGACTGACAAACGATGTAAATTATGAGATGGAAAGTAAAATTAAAGGTAATTTGAATGCAAAGGCCTGAGGAATTGGCAACGTTAAAGATCACACTGAAGCAAAAGATTTTAATTATAAAAGGTACTTGGAGAAAAAAATAAGCGTAAACACTGAAAAGGTTGATAATGTTTTACAATGCAATGCAGAAGGAGTTTATGTTTCTTCTCCTGTATGATTAACAAATTATAGAATTATGAGATGGAAAACAAAATTATATCCAATTGCAAAGATCATGTAAAGGACCAAGATGTCGCAACCAAACATTTCGTTTACGAAGTGGCTGTTCCATTTTATGCAACTAGCGTGCGTGCGTACGGGTTTGTAATGGATTGAATGCTCAAGTCTTATCCCAAGAAATAAAACAAAATGCTGGATATTTTTCTCAAAGATATTCGTACAATATAACACAATAGTTATATTTTAAACTACTAGAACATTAAATAGGACGTAATCCAAAGCGCAGAGAAAGTTAATGTGATCTCACCGCGAATTCGCTACAATCAGCCATAACAACTATGTAAACAACTGCTAAGCTGAGATGTTTCGCTCCGGCTTTTACAGCTCTTTAAATTAGTCGCGTGAGAGAGTTCTAGCAATGTCTTGAAAGTAAAAAGAATAAAATTGCGGTTACAGCTAACATACTAGTTAATTACATTTACTGAAATTAAATATCAATTAGAGAAATAAACTTTTATTCAATGTTAAATGCACATGGTCTTGTATTTTTAGTTTTCCAGCGTAGATTTCTCTTAAAATATGTCACACGCCGCATCGCACGGGGAAATAAAACAATTTTTATTATAATCCTATTAAAAATATCTAACTAAATGCAAAATTCATAACAATATATATTGTATTTAAAAACGGATGTATTAATATTGGCAGATATCTTGAGAACTTTAAAGATGTATGCCTAAAAGCATATGATTTAGATCCTGTAATGTACTTTACAGTACCAGGGTTTGCTTGGGAAACAATGTTAACACATAACAAGTATTGAATTGGACTAATTGAATGATAATAACATGATTTTAATGTTAAAAAAAAGCACGAGAGCAGTGTAGCTCATTGATATATTGAATGTGGAAAATCAAATAATATATGTATGAAAAATATGATGAAAATAAACCATCAAGTTAGTTAATCTATTTATATGTCATTAATTTAAAAATTAGAGGCCAAAAATTAAATTTTAATAGTTTGTCCTGCTTCGGGTATTAATGTTTTCCTTAATTTCGTCATTTTTTAAATCATTTTCCTTTATATATATATGTATATATAAAATTGAGGAAATTTTTAGTACCTCATTTTTGAAACATTTTATTTTGAAAATCTGAACTTCTTTCAAAGTGTTGTTCTTCGAAAATTAATGTTTTGTAATACGGAATATGTTCTCATTAGGTTTATTAGTAAAAAATATTATCCAGTTTGAAAATTGAAGCCTATAAATAAAAGAAATAATTTGAAAAAATATAAAAATTGTAATTCGTGTATTTTTAACTTCTTTCTTTTATAGGCTTTCATGTTAGAAAAATTATATTTCCTTTTTGTTAAGGACCCACCAGCGGCGGTGCGGTGTAAAGTCGTTGAACACTGGTATTTCGGTCCTGTCCTCGAATCCCGGCGAAGGAGTTGGCTGTATGGGCGTTTTTGTGGGTTTCCTCATGTGTAAGGTGCACGCGAGGCAGTTCCCTTTAGAAAGTTCTAAAGAAGCATCCCTTCCCTGAGGCAGATTGCCCTCGCGTGCTTTGTCGTAACCAAAAGAACAAATTCTTTTTGTTATCCTTAGTTGTCCACATGCAATCATTTATTAACGATTGGAATCAGTATTAAACTACCATGACAAATAAAATCATTCAAGGCTATTTAATAATTTCTGCATTTTTTCACATATTATAAATCAAATAAGTTTTTCAAAATTATAGAAATAAAATATATTTCAATTGTTAAATAATTATGTATTTTATCAACAATTTATTAATTTTCATATTTTATCAGCAATATTAAATCTTAGTTTGTTTTTCGAAAAGTAAATAAATTGCCGTAATTGTAAAAAAATGATACCTGATAAATTGACTTAACTCCAAACAATAACTTAAAAATCCGATAAAATTATTTCACTTATTTAAGCAACTAAAAATGTTTTGCGTTTAGATATACATGTATAAGGAAGGAAAACATTTTTCCCGTTTATTTGCACAAATTGTAAAACCAATTATGTATTATTAAAAGCGATAAAGAACGACACTATAATATTTGTATTATTGCACTGATACGGTAAAACAGATTTATATAGAATAAACTCAATGATAGAAATATCTGCGCATATTATTTTGATTAATACCAAAGAAACACCTCGTTCAGGAAAGTAAAGATTATTATAAGAAGAAACATTTTTATCAAGTTGGGCGTCCTATTATTTGATTCATCTGCTTTTCTTTTCTGATTGCATCAAAGGTAAAAGGTACATTGACGAAAATTCCGGTTATCGGATAAGTACATCTCTACAGAGAAGCTGCGGAATGCAATTTCGATTAATCAAAGGTTGAGGCGCATCTAAGACATTACCTGTAGGCACGACGTTGAATACACAAGGTTCTCTCATATCTCCAATGGAGTTCTTCGCGTGACAGTACACGAATCCGTAATCCATCTTTGTCGTGGGCTGATATTCGATGACGCTTCTTGCTCCTCCGGCTGTTTCGACCACCGAAGCTCCTCCTAATTCCCTAACCACGCTGCCATTCAGAGTCCACCTGAAGGACACTTTCTCAGGATCTGCGTCCACTGAACAAGAGATGTTACTCTTTCCTTGGTAGACAATGGGATAAATTCGTTGCTGACGGGAAGCACACACTGGAGAGTCTACAGAATACAAATGCATTTTATCAGGACCATGGACGATTCAATTCGAGTAAATAAAAGATTTGAGAATATAATATATCAGGAATTAATTAATAATAAAAGCAAAAATACGGCATTTTATTAAATATATGAATATAGCTACCGTCTTACAAAATCATTAGCTGAGTTAAATGCTTCAGACAACAGAAACACTGTATAATATGTAAAATGCAAATAGAATGCTACATCTTTGTGTTACTGCAGGTTCAAGAACTTTTCCTCAAACTAAGCAACTATAGAAATGCGTAAAAAATTCGCAAAAGATACTGTTATTAAAATTGAAAGAGACAGTCAAATCAGGTATTCGATTCAGTGCAGATTGATTTAAAATTCGTCATAGATAGTTACTTTTACGGTATGAAAAAACTTTACAATAAATTAAACAAGAAATGTTGTTTAAAAGAACTTCAAAGTTGTCAACAAAGTAAAAAGAAACTGCTAATTTATGAGAACGTTTTATTTCTAGAAATGTTGATATTAACTAATAAAAGTGGAGCCTTACACAAATGCATAATAAAGTGTTTAAAATTAAATTGCAATTTTTTATCTAAATTTTAACCGTTTTAGCCATGAAGAATTTGTTATTCCATTTTTCCTTACTACCTCTTGAAAAATATATGCTTCATTCGCACGCCCTCGTTGCACGATTGACGTAAATATGCACATAAACGTGGGTATCGTAAAACTAATATTCAGAAATCTGTAATTAAAATATCGTATCATGTATAAAATATAGTATATAGGAATAAAAATATAGTATGCTGAAACTTTCACATTTTGTGAATTATTACTTTAAGTAGAAAATAAAAATTTAAATGCTTAAGACCTCATTAAACTACAGTAATGCAAACGAAACTAAGCTATGATTAAACTACAGAATCTTTATATTATGAAATCATGACTTTTATATTAGAATAAAATAGGATGTTATTTTTAAATATGATTATATCTATTACCTATAGTGGATTGCAGTTAAAAATTTGTAATTTACAAAGTTAATCAAACAGTTTCAGATTTTCATAAAATGAATGAAACAATCAAAATTGAATGTAAGAATTCGAAATTTGAGAAATAGTTATTTTTGCAGACAATCAAAAGTAAATCAAGCTGAAAGTACTTAATTTTCATTCAAATGTTGCGTAATTTGAACTAAATCCAGATCAATTTGATTACAATTTCAATAAAGGTTTTTCATTTCATAGTACCAATATTAAGTTTTCTGCAGTTATATTTCTGTGTATTCAAGTTGATGAAAT
The DNA here is from genome assembly GCA_000611955.2 of Stegodyphus mimosarum. Classification (NCBI taxonomy): domain Eukaryota; kingdom Metazoa; phylum Arthropoda; class Arachnida; order Araneae; family Eresidae; genus Stegodyphus; species Stegodyphus mimosarum. Next base: position 320,835 of record KK114770.1, read on the forward strand.
TCTTATAAAATTATAGATTAATTTCGAGCAATTTCCTAGAATAATATAAGAAAGATAAATTAATTTACCATGTCTTATATTTTGCGTTTGGCTTAAAATATTGCTACTATTTTTACTTTAAAGTTAAATTGCTTCAGAGTATGTCGCAGTAATACGTTATACACCTCAGACAAATTTTAGAAAATCTTATTTTTAATTCAAATATGATAAAAGGAGAAACTTCCACAGTAATATTTAAAATATTTGTCTTTATGATGATCAGTTAACTAGGGAAGTGTTATGTATTGAACCTTATGCAATTTATCTTTTAATGCAGAAAACTAGATTGAATATAAGGAAACCTATTTAGGGTTTATTTTTGTATCTATTTAGTATTATTATTAAACCTATTTACTATTTAATTTTAATGAAAAAATGCAAATCTGAGAACAGATATTTTTGTGTTATACAGCAATTTAAAACTCAAAACTTCGAAGTATTTGCGAGAATTAAACTTCGGCATTCACACAGAATCCATATCTCTTTGTTGAAGCCTCTTACAACATGACAACTTAATGTACTGGAGTTTTCTCACTATTCGTTATTTTTTTGCGTTTAATACCGCTCACAATAGGAGAGCGTTTAATAAGCATAAAATAACCATGCCAAAGAAATAGGTGACATTTACACTTCTTATAAATCGTTCACAAAGATGTTATTGAATAGGTTATTGAATGTGAACCATTAAAGTCGTTATGTTCCTATAAAATATAACATTTCTAGAATTTCTTGTTAAAGTGTAGTGTTGCTCCTTAAAATGAAAAATATAATTTTTTTGAGTCGAGAATTATTTTGCTACTTTTCGTTGCAAAAATATATGTATCACAATGTTTTTGGGAAAAGAAATTTTATCAATTTCGATTACTTCCCAATGTATGTAGGATATAAAATTTAATATAAGCAGTTATCGGTGAATTTGCCTTTTTATTATCTTACTGAATGTCAAATCTGATTAAAGGACTTATTGTGCTTCATAATTAATTAAGGATTTGTAAACAAAACTCTTAACCAACCAAGATTAATAATATTCATTCATCCGTTCGCTATTAATTTATGTATCGATACAACTATAATGTGCTATAGAGCTACAACAGAGTCCTTTAAATTAATTTACATTTTCTTCTCTTGGGGCCGGGAACGAATCTTAGAGAATTCTTAGATGTTTCTAAGTCTATAATATCTACGTGGCAGGCGGAATTCCACCTCACGACAGAACGCAGCAAGGTCCGCGCCATAAGGAGACGAATGCAAGCTTGCAAGGAACGCACAGAAAGAGCGACACATTCGCTAACATTCAGAAAGCACAGATCTGTTTACAAAAGGCAGATCGCGAAAGCGAAGTTTTCATTTTGGAAAGAGTATTGCACGAGCACTACGAACAAATTTGGAACTGCCTTCTATATTGCACATGATCAGATGTTTACACCTATCAGGCTTTCGGCCACAGTAAATCACGGAGTAGCAACTAACAGAGACGTAGTTGCGCACATTCTGGTCAATGTCTTCAGAGCTGATAACATAGAGCAGATAATCCCGTTTAAAAAATATCAGAGATAAAGTTGAGTAATATTAGAAAACTAAGAAAATAGAACCGCTACCAAACGCCAAAGAAATAGGTGACATTAGTAAAAGTATTAAACTGCAGTAAAGCCTCACAACCTGATGGGGTAATGGCATTCTGTAAGCCCTAAACAGCACACTCCAGTTGTTACCACTCCTTTCGGTAAGAACATATTGGCGCAAAGGCATTTCTCTGCCGGAACGAAATGTGCCTAAGTAGTGCTTATACAAAAAAGCGAAATAAAACCCCAATGTTGTGGCGTCCTATCGGCCCATTTGTCTCCTGCTCACCTTGGGAAATATACTAAATAGAATTCTTCTTCAAAGTTTGAAACATTTTATCCTGTCTGGACAAAATGTAAGTGAAATCAATACGGTTTCATTCCTGGCAGATAAGTGGATCACGTGTTGCAACACTTTTACGAAACGCGATAGTAAATAAAAAAAAAGTCAGCAGAGTCTCAATATCTCATGAGACATACAAGGCGCCTTCGTTTCGTATGGGAGGTCCGATATACTCAAGAGATTACAGTACATGGACTGCCCAAAGATCCTCTTTGACTTTGTTTACAATTACCTTAATGATCACCGCATACAAGCCACAATGGACCCAGGTGTGTACGCACGATCTATCAATAGAGGCTCTCCTCAATGACCTTGCCTGGATCCTCTACTACGGAATCGAGTACTTACACAGCGTTGAATGTTTTAATGATCCTTATACGGAAACATTTGTTCATGGCGATACCATTTTACTAGCTACTAAAGAGCTATAAGCGTAAAGTTATGACACTAAGCCGCAAGAAGCAATGGCCAACAGGGCCAAATATGCCAACGATCATAAACTAATTATTACCAAGAACCAATAACACGCCGAACAAATATTAATTTAGAAGACAAATAACAAAAATATATTTTCAAATTTTCAGAGGACTAGTTTTGATGGTTTTACCCAGCCATCAGCCTCAGCTGCAAGAGCGCAAAGGAACGTGATAGCATAAAATGATTAGATAAGATAAGAAAGCCTGGACAGGAGACAAGCTACTTGTGCCATCTGTTGATGAAACCAGAACTAAAACAAAATTTCTTTAAAGGCTGAAGGCAAAGATGGATTGGAATTAAGGTCGTTAACTAGAACAGAAAGATTTTTTTGAATGTGAAATGCCTCTAGAAAATCTAGTTCACCAATGGAAGATGTTTTTTCAATAATTTTGGCAGCAGAAAAATTGAAAGTGTGATTTTCGGACTAACAATGTTGGGCAATAGAAGACTTCTGTGTTTCCTTTTTTCTAACATATGCCTCGTGTTCCTTAATGCGAAATTTTAAATCTCTCTAAGTTTGGCCAATGTAAATTAAACCACATTGGCATGAAATCCTGTAAATATCCCAGAAAATCATATCCGGAATGGGGTCCTTCAGTATGGAAGTCGGGATTTTATAGATGGGAGAATAAACGACGCGAAAGTTAGATTTCTGTAAAAGCGTACAAATTTATAGCTAATTGATGGAAAGAAGGAATGACAACAGAATTTTTATAACCTCCTAAAACAAGAGTCTGCCTTTTGAAGTGTCGAGATCAGAATTTATTAACTGCTTGATTAATAATGTTGGGTGAAAAACTCCTGTCAATAGCTATTGCTTTTAAATAATTTAATTCTTCATCAAGAAGTAGTTTGGAGGAGCACGGAAAATGTGGAAATAAAATGAAGCTAACTTTTGTTTAGTCCCGGATGACATGGTTTGAAGTGTGGTGGGGGCAAACCAATGAAGGTTTACGGTAAACCGTAGTACTGAAGTTAGATCTGTTACGTGTGACCAGAATGTCGAGAAACGGAAGAGACCTGCAAGTCTGAAGTTCAAAAGTGAACTGAATATAGCAGGACCAATGGAATTCATTGTTGAAAGAACTTTATTTACATCATCTTTAATACCTTCAAACAGGGTAAAAGTATCGTCTAACTAGCGGAACCATACCGGGAACTTTAAAATTTCAAACAATTTTGATTCATAAAAATGCACGTAGATATCAGCCAGAATGGGACTGAAGTGGCTTCCCATGGCTAATCCCTCAGTTTGCTTGTAATATTTATTTTGGGAAACAAAATGCGTTTGTTTCGAACAGAGTTGAGTGACAGAAAATAGCTCATCAATTTCGATGCAAGAGAAATGAAATTCGCGAAGTGTGATTTGTAGACATCTTAATGCACCATCCGCTGGCACATTCGTGAATAATGATTTTACGTCAAAAGAAACCACGAGTAAATTTCTAGGAGAAAGGTTTTTAACCTTTTCCTAGAACTCTATTGAATTTGTTTATAGTTGCAAATATTTTGTTTCCTATTCAATTCGGTGTGTAATTTTTCTGCTGTTCTGTGCGTGCTTTATTATTGGTTAGTTAATTTAGTTTGATTTTCTGCATTGTTTATCATGCCTACATCCATTAATCGTTTCACTAAATTACGCCTGAAACGACAGAAATTCCTGAATCATCTTGACTTTTTACTTAAGTGTAAATGTAAAACATTGATCCCCAACTTCATTCAAATCAAATCTAATCAAAACCCTTCCAGTCGCTTTTCAAGAATTCTGTGAAACTGCAAGCTAGCTTTCTTCGGTCCATCGTAAGGGATACGCATCAACAGTTATCCAAAACTGAACATGAGCTCTATAAGCTTGATCTAGAACTCTCTAATTCGTATCCAAAATTCACTGCCCTTGGAAAAAAGTCTTGGTCTAGAACGGAGTATGCAGTTAACCGTCATAAATGCAACATTGCACTTAAATTCGAAAAGCTTCTTTTACAGTCTTCCAGTTCAAGTGGTTCAAAAAAATCTTTCCATTGTAAACATTCAGCCAATGGTTAATATTTCTAATGTTAGTTTACCATAAGAACAAGACAGAATTCTAAAATATAATTTTAACTTCTCACAAACCTCTAAACCCTCGATTTCAAAGATTTTGGCTCCTTTTCGAAATAGCTTTCAAGTTCAGTGAAGTTTCAGATTCACAAAACGAAATGATTAGGCATCTTATCGCTCATAGTGTGAAATTCAACAATAAACCTTTGAAACCAAATCTAACTGCGAGAGAAAGAGCTACAATGCGCGAAATTCATTCTAACTCGGATATTATCATTTCAAAGGCCGACAAAGGTGGTCAGATAGTCATCATGGATAAAAACACTTACATCGATGGTGTCACTAAACTCTTAAACGAAGGACCATATAATCCGATCCCTAAAGATACTTCACCTTCGGACCTGTCAAAAATAAAAACTGCGATCAGATCTTCACAAATCCTTTCAAGCAACTTAAAACATTCGCTTATCCCATCTGTTACGAATTGTGCCAGATCATATGCTCTTCCCAAAATTATAAAAGTGGTATTCGTTTCACACTATTGTATCAAATTTAGGTACTGCCTCGTATCCGTTAGCTAAATATTTAGTTTCTAGATTTTCAACTCTATTAGACAATAACATTTACACCATAAAAAATTCAATAGTTTGTAAAAAAGGTTAAAAACATTTCTCCTAGAAATTTACTCATGGTTTCTTTTGATGTAAAATCATTATTCACGAATGTTCCAGTGGAGGGTGCATTAAGATGTCTACAAACCAGACTACGCGAATTTATTTTCTCTTGCATCTAAATTGATGAACTATTTTCTGTCACTCAACTCTGTTTGAAACAAACGCATTTCGTTTTCCAAAATAATTACAAGCAAACTGAGGGATTAGCCATAGGAAGCCCCATCAGTCCCATCCTGGCTGATATCTACATGTATTATTATGAATCAAAGTTGCTTGAAACTTTAAACTTTTCGGTATGGTTCCGCTAATTAGACGATACTTTTACCCCGTTTGAAGGTAATAAAGATGATTTAAATAAAGTTCTTTCAACAATGAATTCCATTGATCCTGCTATTCAGTTCACTTTTGAACTTGAGACTTGCAATTCTCTTTACTACGGTTTACCGTAAACTTTCATCGGTTTGCTTTCCACCGAAATCATGTCATCCGATTAAACAAAAGTTAGCTTCATTTTACTCAGTGTGCCTCCAAGTTTGCTTCTTTAAACCATCTCTTAATGAAGAACTAAATTATTTAAAACCAATAGCTATTGACAGGAACTTTTCACCCAACACTATTAATCAAGCAGTTAAAAAATTCTCATCTCAACACACCAAAAGTCAGACTCTTGTTTCAGGAGATTATAAAAATTCTGCTGTCATTCCCTTCTTTCCATCAATTAGCTGTAAAGTTGTACGTTTTTACAGAAATTTAACTTTCCGGTCGTTTGTTCTCCCATCAATAAAATCCCGAGTTCCATACTGAAGGACCCCATTCCGGATATGAATTCCTCGGGTATTTACAGGATTCCATGCCAGTGTGATTTAATTTACACTGGCCAAACTTAGAGAGCCTTAAAATTTCGCGTTAAGGAACACGAGGCATATGTTAGAAAAAAGGAAACACAGAAGTCTTCTGTTGTCCAACATTGTTGGTCCGAAAATCACACTTTCAATTTTCTGCTGCCAAAATTATTCAAAAAACATCTTCCATTGGTAAACTGGATTTCCTAAAGGTATTTCACGTTAAAAATCTTTCTATTATAGTTAACGACCCTAATTCCAATCCACCTTTGCCTTCAGCCTTCAAAGAAATTATGTTTTAGTTCTGATTTCATCAACAGATGTCGCCAGTAGCTTGTTTCCTGTTCAGACTTTATCTTAAATAAAACTATCTCGTTAATTTTCAATTTTGCAGCTGAGGGTGATGGTTCGGTAAAACTTTTGAAACTAGTCCTGCGAAAATTTGAAAATATAACGCTGATTTTTGATTTTTGACTTCTAAATTAATAATTAATACCAACTCAAAAACCCAAGGTGTGCTTATCTGACAAAGTAAGCACCATCGGCGAACACCGTACATCAGCCATCATGACAAAAGTTAAAATAGTTATTAACATGAGATAGCTTAGCGTTATAACTGATGACGCCCTTAACATGGATTCCACATTTTAAGCTGTTCAATGAACTTCACGAATTATTTCATTCCATTTTTCGCACATGAACCAACATGGGAAGTTTCTTCGATGATACTTACGATGTGCTGCAATATAGTTGCAGAGAAAATGCACTTTATGGAGCCTCCATGTGGGGCATGACTTTCACTGTTAAAATGGAGAAACTGCTACCCTCAACAAAAAGAACTTTCCTCCTAAGCATTTGCAGAGGGCATAAAACATCGCCTACGAATGCACTAAACGGGATATCAGTAGTGCTGACTTATCTGGTAGTCCAGGGCGAGAGAGCAAGAGTGTTTTGTTTTAATGGGGCGCAGAGCAAGAGTGTATGTGCTCCGATTCAAAGCGATGAGAAGTTTGTGGGATATGACCTAAGTATATATTAAATATGAGAAAAGTGTTTGCCTTTTCACCCGGTTGAATTCAATATTTTAATTCACTGCAAGTGTGGTTCGAACTCACCGTGATCTACAGTGATGAATCAAAAGGAGTACGTGGCATTGCCGTTGATATTGTACACAACATGGAAGCTAGATCATAAAGACGTGGGAAATAAAGCTCAGACAGCACAACCCAGTTTTTCAAGCTGGCGTGGTTGCGTTAAAGGCTACACTTGCCTATGCATTAGCGAATACCTATTCAATATTTAAACAGACTCTGCCTCTAGCCTTCAATCAATCCTAAGCAGATAGTATAAAAAACTCTCATCAGGGTTATACAAAGAGTCCTAATAAAAATACCAAGCGACAGTAGACCCAAACGTTAGTGGGTACCTGCCCACCCAGGAATTCTGGATAACGAAACTGTAAATGCAACAGCCAACAGAGCCGCGAATAAGCTCCACATATGCACAATTGATGTTTGGCAACATCTGTGGGCAACAGAGACTACTGTCAGGAGAGTCGACAGATTTTCTCCCAAAATAAATCACCTTCAAGAAATGGCTCGCGTCACTTTACGCAATTTCTAGCAGACTGAAGGCCCTTCATGACTTATCTGCTTTACTTTAGACGAGGTGAAAATGACCAGTGCGTATGCGAGGTGGCAGGAGGTCAGGATCATTATGCGTTCGTTTGCAGAGAGACTGGACACTGGAGACCATAAGTTAAGCAGCCGTACCGCCATTATGACTTTTCAGCTTTATTGCTTAAATGATTGAACCATCTACAATCCGCTAAATTTATTAATGAATTTCGAAAAATATACATGAATAATGAGTACAAAATTTTGTAATTTAATAAATTAATTTTGTTTTAAAAATATAAAATTTCGAATTTTGTAAATGTAAAAATTAAATAAGAAATTTTAAAAAAAATGACAAAAGAGAAGTTTTAGGAGAAATTTGAAAACCCAAAATTAAAAAAACGTCTTTAGTATATAGTCAAGAGTTAATAATAAGATATATAGATACTCTGAATTTGAGATGTCTGACTAGTTATTTAAAGTAAAATAAGTGGTCTTTTATAATCATAATTCTTGACAGTATTGGGACTATGCACTGCTTGAAGAAAAAGACGGTGAAGAAGGACTGAGAAGATGGAAAGAGGTGATGTTGTAGTCTAACAATAAAGTAGATGGTAGTTGATATATATATATATATATATATGATATAGGAAATCGATGATGGTGTAGATGATGGAATTAAAAAAAAGAGATGATATTGAGAATGGGTGACGAAGAAGTGCTATGCAGGACGATGGTATGATAAGATATGAAGTGATATGCAGGACGATGATAGATGATGAATGTGCTGACAAGCAACGATCATAGAAGACTGATGAAGATAGACGATGATGGTAGATGATAACAGATGATGATAAAAGACAAAGTAGAATGGTGATAGTATCTTGACAATAATTCAAGCTATGCACTGCATGATAATCAAAACGATGAAGAAGGACTGAAAAAATGGGCAAGGGTAGAAAGAAGGTGATAGGTGATAATCGTTGACGGATAATGTTGGTAGATGATGATCGCTGAAAGAAGACAAACGTTGACAGATGATGTTGAAGGAGTATGATGATAATTAATGTTTGTGAAATAATTAAATAGCTTTTAGACTATCGCAATTAACTGAAATACAGTTGAAAAGATTTTGAAGTTTATTTCGAAGAAAATTATTTTTTAGGAGTTGTTGAAACCAAAGCGGAGCTGATATTGAAGTATACTCTTTAAAATTAATATCTTTAGTTATTTCGCAATCAAACATATAGTGGTCGATTGATCCTTCTTCCGCAGATTTTGTAGAGACTGCAGAACATAGACAGGCAGCAGAGGAGCTCATCAGTACATGGGCTGAAGTTACTTAAAAATCGTTATGCTTTTAAACGCGTATGCAATTGCGTCGGTATCGTGCATAGAATCACAAACAGGTTCGAGAAGTTTTCAGCTGCTATTCTCGTGGCCACTATATGCTCTGTACTTGCGTTTAATATGTCTTATTTAAGTTAACGTTTTCTATTCTATTTATTTTTATTTGGCTTTGCTTTATTTCTTTTTATCACTTCTTAAATTTTTAATATACGTGTGTACATATCTATTAGTTATGTTTTAATTAATACTATGCACTTAATTATAACCCTAAATAATTATGCACATTGCCTTCGTTAATTATGTTATTTTTTGTATAAATAACTCTGTTGAATGTTCATTGTCACACTAAGTGTATTACATAGCTGATTGTATCAAGTATATCCATGTAATTCAGTCATACCTATACCTGTTAGATTAGAACTTTTAATTCATTCCTATCCGTATTATTGTTTATAACTTTCATAGTATTCTACGTGATTTTTATATTTTTCTTGAAATAATAATCACGTTCGATCGTAATTTCAAAATCTTTTTGGAAGCCAAGAGTCACATGATTCTAGAAATCATAGATCATAGAAGACTGATGAAGATAGGACCGCCATTCTTGGAGATCACCGCTGCCACACGCCTCGGCATTGATTCAAAGAGACTTTGGATGTGTTCTTGGGGTACCGCAGACCAAGCAGCTTCCACACGTTGCCAAAGTTCATCTGGTGTGGCAGCTTGGGATGTAAGCTTGGTCAGTCTTTCAGCAACCATGGACCACATGTTTTTTATCGGCGAAAGATCCGGAGAGCGAGCCGGCCAGGGAAGCAATTCAATCTGGCGATTGACGAAGAACACTTGGACAATGCGTGCCACGTGTGGTCGCGCATTATCAAGTTGAAATATGGCTGTGGGCAAGCCCTGAAGTTAAGGAAGAACAACTGGCTCCAACACTTCAGAGATGTAGCGCTGGCTGTTTAATGTACCGGCAATGCGTACTAGAGGAGTGCGAGAGTTATATCCAATACCGCCCCATACCATAATATCAGGTGCAGGACCAGTGTGGCGGTGCAAAACGCAGCTGTTCAGCATCCTCTCTCCTCGGTGTCTCCAGATTCGAATCCGAGCATCGTAGTGTTGCAGACAGAAGCGTGACTCGTCAGTAAAGACATTTTTATTCCATTCTGCCGTCCACATCCTTCTTTCATCGCAACATTGGCGGCGGAGATGTCTGTGGTTCTGCGTCAACGGTTGACGAAGCAATGGACGTCTTGCGGACAGACCACTCTGCTGTAAACGGCGTCGTGTGGTACCCGCAGACACTGGATGATGCGTTACAGACTGAATGTGCTGTGCTATGGTTCTGGTTTGTGACTGAGCGATTCGTCACTGCCATGCACACAATGTTCCTGTCATAACGTAAAGTGGTGCACTGAGATGTATGCGATCGAGCTCGTCGGTCCGTCGTACCCTCCTCTATCGAACGGTCACATATCCGCACTACAGTTGTTTGGTTTCGTCCAACACGACTACCGATTTTCCTGAAAGGTAATCCGAACTCTAGGTAGGTCACTATCCTTCCTCTGTCGAACTCGGATACTTGATCAAACGAATGATCGCTGTTTACTACGAGGCATAATTGGTCGTTCTTTTGAAAATAACCACAAGAAAAACACAACTGCCGAACTTGCAATCGCCGAATACTCCATGCCTTAAACAGCGCTTTGAAGTGGAGCCACATGCGCGCATGATGTGTGTCTGCGCTGAAATTCTAATCATTTTCATAGCTCACCTCCGCTAATGCATGTTGTAAATTTCATGTTATTTGCATGCTTTCTTCAGGGCGTTGCATTTATGGTGACCAGCAGTTTAGCTTTAATCGCAATCTTTATAACTCTGCCGTCTTAGCCCCCCAGGCTCCGATAACATGGATTGCAGTGGGAATAATTACATTTTTATAAATCTTTTCGATGGGAAAACTTTTCAAAGCAAGAAATTCTGAAAGATGATTCCTTTTGTATTTGTTTAAAATCATGTCTGTTCGTTTCTTGATAAAATTACAATGTTCCGAAAAGTTCAGTTTGACGTCCAAGATAACACCCAAATAAAATTAGAAGAAAATTTTATTTTATGATATTTATATTTTAAATTTGGTTTTCATATCTGTTTTGCCCCTCGAGGGAAACAGAGCATTCGTCTTCTCAAAATTATAAGATATGAAACTCGTAAGAAGACTCAAATATCAAAGGAAGCTGAAGGACGCTCTGAAGGAAAATTCTTTTTAAGAAAAAAAGTTTAAAATTCGGTTTTTCCTCTGGAATAGGCACTATTATGAGGATTTTATAAGATTGCATTCATTAAACTTAAAAAGAGAACTGTATTTTAGACTTGGAAATTCTTAGAGGAATGAATTCGTTGTTGTCCCTAGAGAAATAGGTATGGAAGCCATGGAACTTTCTCATGAGGATGGAAAAGAAGATTTGGATATCTTTAACGAAGAAAGAAAATTTGTAGTGCTCAAGGGAGGCAATCTGTGCTTAATGAATTGCATCTAATATCGATATTTTAAAACTTAATTGTACGCCAGGTTTGCGGTGTTTAGGCGGCTGTTGTAAAATGTTTATATTGAATTTATATCCTAATTTTTTATAACATTATGCAATACATGCATGCAATTTAGAGTTTTCCAGACATTTGGAAAGTTGGTCGGGTTGTTCATATTCCAAAGAAGACATTTAACTAACTAAGTGTGTATTAAAATGTTTTTCAAATATTTTTGATGAGTTTCTGTCTAACCGATCTGTTTTTGCTTATTTTTGGTTGTTATTGAAAAACTCTCCAGCAGACAATATGGCTTTATCAAAGGGTGCTCGACAGACGACGCTTTATTTGATGTGGCAAACTTTCTGAATTAAAATAAAAGTCAGTCACGTTGTATTGATTTCATTTGATATCAGTAAAGCTTTTGACAGTATTCGCTGATCCTTCCTCTTATGAACATTACTTGATCTAAAAATTCCGTTGGAAATTTTTAAATTATTGAAAGCCTATTTTTACAACAGATGGATTGGTTTTGACATCTCATCTGAATCTTGTATCACCTATTTAGACTCTAGGAAAGGATGACTTCAGGGGTCGTGAAGCTCTCCACTGTTGTGGAATGTTATATATAAATTGTCAACGCATCCTCCTCCTATAGGCTCTGATTGATACTGTTATGCAGATGATAATAGAATTTATATCTTTGATTCTTCTCTTGAGAAAGGAAAGAAAAAAACTACAGGAAATGATTGTTATTTTGGAAAGTTTGCGAGAGGTGGAGGTGCTTAGTACGACTTTGGTCATTTTCGGCTTTGCTCATTTGCACAATTTTGATAGAGAGCATCATGGGGGAAGGTTTCGAGGGTATTCCACCTTTTTCCCCTACCATTAATCTCTACAGGATTTACAGGACTTCCAGCTCGCCGCACATTTAGAGTGCCTTATTGTCACACGGACGCTTTATATTTACAAAGGCATATACCTTCTCCGAAATTCGAACCCGGGCCCTTCTGTAAGGCAGTCGGCATCGCTAACGACTGTCCCGATCGAGCGTCAGGAAATTTTGTAGCAGTGTTAATGTCGTCAGCGGGCCACCTGGCCGATATGTTAACTGCCCTGTGGACCGGCTGCCTCGCAGTCGGCGGAAAGATAGAGATATTTAAATTAAAAGGAAAGCAGAAAATCATCTCGGAAGGTTAGGCAGGAAACCCTTGAATACGTAAAATTAGTCATCACCTGTTCTTGTTCGCAACGTTCCTGGCGAAGCGATGCCGATAAGTATTGACTATCCCGGACGAATGCATTAAGTTGTAAGTGCTGGGTCAATTAAAATAACAAAAATATGTTAATAAAAAACTGATAATAGTAGCCATTTTACGGATTCTTTTGAGAAACATTTGCTATTCCGATTGGCTTGAGATTGTTTCCGAAATTTATAAAACTAAAGAAAGCAATTTTACAAAAAAAATATATTTCAACTAATATATTTCAACAAAAAATATATATCAACTAATTCAAGCAAAAGTTTTATAAATATAAGTTTGATTACAGTCCCTGTCAAACAAAACTTCTAATTTAATTTTCGTTAAAAGCGTAGCATTTGGTAAGGGACAATTTTCACAGATGCATTGACACTCAAAGCTTTACGCTTGTTGCCTGTATAAATACTTGTTAGTTGCAAAGTTAATGACAACCTCAGTTTTATTCAAACCAGAATAATTAGTCACCAAAAGAGCTGTAGTTTCTCCCCAAATGGAGTGAGTGGGTGCGCCCATGAGATGGCTTCCGACCACAGAGGCAAATCAAACAGAATTATGTACCATCTCAGCGGGTAAATCTAATATTTGACAAAATGTGGACAAATCAGTGATAACAATAAACCAGTAAAATGCAAATGATCCCAAAACTTTGAGCAGCATAATTACTGTGTGCGAGTTGTATAGTCAAAAATGACTTTGCAAGAATAAATTATGTGCGGATGTTTATTACCATTAGTCATCCGTCCTAGTGAATCTATAATCTCCATTGCCAAATAGAAATAAAATCAGCTAACTTACTAAATCAAAATGATACAACACAGCCACGCTGCAAAATAATACAGTACGGTTCACGTGAAAGTGCGAAAATAATATCCTAGCATATAAATGCATGAAACATATATAAACAGATAAATCCGAAATATTACTGTGTTATAAAATAAAAGCAATTTGTAAAGAACCACAATTTAAGAAAAGACTTTCATATATTATCTACTGCATAATATACTACTTACTGTTCTAATACGATATTATATTGTACAGAAAGAAGCTAATACTAAATGCTAATTTTGACAAAAGGTCCGATTCACAGGGAACATTTTAGTCCACAATTTTTTAGATAGTTTATATCCGATTTGTTCGTTTTTAGATGTTGAAATGCGATGTATATTTGCATATTCGTTCTCGCATATCTCCATTAATTCCGCAGGAAAAGGATATGGAATGTTTCAAACTGATCTTTTTAAAGCATATTGAACATTTCTGTAACGGGATATTATAAGGTTTCACTAATATTCACGAGTCATAAGGTTTCACTAATATTCAGATCGATCTCCCTTAATTTAAGACAACATTTCTTATGAGAAGGACGTGTTCCAGAAATGCAGGAGTTTACCTGACATAGTAGCCATCACTCGGCGAGCATCGTGGTAGATGAAACAGCTATTCGTGTTAGAGTTTTTAAGCACTCTCTACAGTTGAACTGCATAACAAGCATGCGCATTGTTTCTTTATAGTAAATGAAACAAAATGCCAACAAACAAAACTTCCCACTCTACATTAAAATTATATGGCTTTTGCTCCTTATCTCTTTTTGCCATAACGGCTACAATAGGAATAAAAATAAATACTAAATAAAAATACATATGTAATAATAATCAAAGTCAATTTTAAAAGACCTGAAAGCTTTCTGATTTTATATTACGCCCAAACGGGCGTTCTTCGTTTTCATTTACATATGCATAGATATTTCGAGAGTGCATTTGAGTAACCCACTTTAGGCTAAAAGTATTTAAAAGCAATATATCTTTAGAATTTCCAATTAACATTTTCGCGCGATGGAGATAAGGTTTTTCCCGTAAAGTGTTGCCATTGCTGACTTTGACAACATTGAGTTTTTTAGTAAAACATTTTTCGAAGTTTTACGAAATAGAAAACAGAGAGTAAAACAAATTCCAAATCTTAAATTCGGTGTTTAAGGTGCCCATGTTCGAGCGAAGGACCATGTTATTTAAAATTTGATGACTCTACGAGAAAGATGCATATATTCATGCAGATTTTTCATTATTTAGCTTCTTAAAATATATAATAAAGGGCGATAATATTTCGTGGAAACAATTTGAAAAGGTATTTTCTCCCTCCTTCCAGTCCCTCCTTCTCATGGGGTAATGGTAGCACACTCGGCGTGTATTCGAGAAGTCCAAGTTCGAATCCCGGCAAAGGCATAGCACATTTCTTCGGTTTCCTGACTTCGAAAATTTTCTACATTGACGCCAGAACTAAAAGATGTAAATTCGCCAACAACGTGATTTGGTGGCTATGTCTCCTAACCCTCAGTCGTCGTTTAAGAGGGGGTAGTATATAAGACATTTTCCCCTCTTTCCAGCATGCTTTCCTGGTGTAACGGTAGCATATTCGGCGCGTATCAAGAGGTTCAGGTTATAGCTCCGGCAAGGGCATTGCTCATTTTCATGTCTCTCGCTTCAAATAACCTAATGACTCTGCAATGTGACACATCATATTAAGTCATTCAACGCAAAATGCCGTTTCGACACTTATAGCCCTTCTGAGTTACTCAGTTATATCAAAATAGAATCAATTTATGTGGATTGTAAAAGTTTTAATGTTTTAATAAGTTTTTTGCTCTTGCGAAAACGTTTATGAAAATAATTTTGCTGTAGGACATTGTCCGTAAATATTGCTAAGCAAGAAAACTTCAAGTTATTATATATCTGCAGTTTAAATATATTGTTAACTCACAATAATCAGCTGAAATGAAATCATACACTTAGTACAAGCCATTGCAAAACAATACGACCTGTATCTTTTTGGCACTTTTTACATTTAAAGAGAAGAACACGTATAACTCGAAATACAAATTCGTGAAATGACAAGTTTATCTATGAACAGAGGTTAATGATGTAAAACTTAGAATGCCGTGATTGGACAGAATATACAAGTATAATGGGGACAGAAAATAGTTGACAGTATGCAGAATCAGGTGCTTCTAGCTGTCGGAAATTGGTTCGTCTAATAATAGTATGTAAATACTTTTGTGAATTTTTATTCTCATATTTGCATATATTCTATAAAATGTTCAGATAATATCTGGCACAGCATGTATTTCTATGGTATATATGTAAATATGATATACTGTTGACTTGCAACAACACCGAATTACGATGTATTTCCCTCAAGGTCCGTGTAACTCAACAACATTTGTACAAATTATACAGCCTGTACAGCATCTTCCCCGGCCTTTGGTGCAAATATATAGGTTTTTTCCCCCAGAAGACACGCAGTAACAGCTTAAAACATAATTGCAAACCTGCTGCTTTTCACGAGAGTGCAGAATCATGTAATCTTATTTAGTTGTAGGTAAGATTCAGTTTTTGTCAAAAGTTTAATTGTGAAACTACACAGTTTATAAATTTCGAAGATAATGTAAGAATTTTTGCTAAAGTTATTCGTAACAATTATTGCATTTGGACAGCACTTGTTGTCCAAATGCCTAAAATTTAAAATTTAGGTGTTATTTAAAATTATTTTTAAATTACTTTAATTCTTTTGCTTTAATATTATTTCAGGGGCATCCGCTTTACTGACTCCTGATGTAATCCCTCAGTAACCATTCTAGACACAAACTGATATCAACAAATTATAAAACAAACTAAAATATTTATAGGTAATTTAACTTGAAGGTACAGCTAAGGAGACTTATATACTTTACGGCGTATCGGCCAGAGAATACAAAAAACTTCATTTAAAAATCAAAGTTTAAAGACTAAGAACCTTGTTTCCATTTTAATGCGTTTTCCCGCATAAATACACTCACGAACATTCAACATCCCCCTCCAAGATGTTGAATCGGTATCAGCAGCTGTATGAGCATTACAGACTTCTTTAGCCAAAGTTCTTTCTTCTAAGGTTTAGATTCTCGCGTGTTATTTAAACTAACATAATTTGCATTTTCTGACGGACTATATGAAATGATAGAAGTGAAGGAAATATTCAGCATAAAAAGTAGAATTCTAATTAAAACAAACCTTAAGCGGGAATCATTAAAATGCTAGATTCCATATTTTCGAAACAATACCAGTGACCAGTCAAAACTACCTTTATTAAAATTCGCCCCTTATTTTGGAAACATTTGAAATAAGAAATATGTGTTTAGTATAATATTTAAGGGAAGAAAGTTTATACTAGCACTTTAAACACACATTAGAAAAATGTAACCAGCATTTTTAGAATACTTTTATTTCAGTCAAACATTATAAATTATTCTCTATAATTAATACATATTAAATTTTTTAATTTTTCTGTATAATTTAAATCACGAATAAGAGATTAATGGGTCATAAAATCAAGGATGAACAGAAATATTATAATTTTGCTTGCAGAATGATTGCAAGAGAGTTTAAAATGGTCATAAGATTTTATTTCGAAACTGTTGGCATAGAGAGTATCAGTAAATGTGCGAAACGAAAGGAAAACTGCCGACATTTTACTTTTAATAATTTTATGTTTGTGTTTCCCCTGGTATTATGCTATTATTTCCACAGTGTCTTGGCGTGAGTTTCGAGATCATGCATGCCGACGATCAAATTTAGCATAAAACACTGGGTATCTTAAACTTTCATCTAGATCAGGTACTTCCAACCTTTTTCTTGCGTCAACCCTCCCTTCCAAAAGAATGATTTTCTCCATCGCCCCCGTTCATGTTTTTCTCTATAACATAGAACATGCAGCATAATCGTAACGGCGGAAGGGGGCAGAAGTTAGCTTGAATTTTTCTTGTCAAATGTAAGGGGTCTACTTAGTACTGATAATGTACTTCTCCCTTGAGCATAACTCTCCTTAATAAATTTAACGTCCGGCAAGAATGAAAGAATAGGCGCAGATTTTACTGTGGTTCATTAGTTTTTGCTTCTTTCATATTTTTTGATCGAGTTTTGTTATGATATTGAGTTTTAATTTTTATACTGCACTTACTGATTTAAAAATTTATATGTCTAAAAAATATTAACTGTTTTTATCCGAAAGTGGTTCAACAATTTGGAATCATCTTTAATGAGTGGTATTGAAACATTTTGGCAGTGCGACTCTATTTGGGACATCGAGATAACATACCGATTCAAAAGTTAAAACATTCAATAATCTACTTGCTTAAAAACTAGCACTAATTAATACTAAAGATCATTAAAATGTCTGTTTATTTTTATTTCATGCAAAACATTCAGTTGAAAAATCTACTGCTATTAATAATTTATAAATTAAATTAAAACATAGCGTATATCACGTAGAAAGAAACGATAAAAAAATTCAGTGTGTTTCAGCGTCACTTTCTTATCCCGGCCTTTTACGGGGACGATTATATGGTGAGGAGGAATTTTATCCATCTCGTAGTGACTTTCAGTATTTAGTATAATAGGAGTAAGTGCTATAGTCTTTTTCAAAGTGTTCTAAAAGTTACAGAACGAATATTTACACTCCGAAATTCAATGGTGAGTAAATTCGAAGTAAAAACGAAAAATTCAATGGTGGGTAAGAAATGGATCCAAAAGAATATATTTAAAATTCGCAGAAAAAAACTAAAATTCTAGCTTAGACAAGTAAATTTACCGATTCATAGAAAGTTACTAGTTTAAGCATTGATATACATTCTTCTGATATTTAGAAAAAAAAAGGTTTTTTGGAGTTTCTAACCAAGTCATTGATGAAGTTTAAAGACTTCATTAAACAATTACCGATTGTTTGCGCAAATGCTTCAAAATCGCTGACATATGACCAATATATTAAAACAGGGAAAAATAAAATTCAGTTTTATATCATTTTTATAACAAAAACCTAATAAGTATATAACCTAATAAGATATGCAAACTGCATTCTTTAATCACATTTTTCGAATTGAGAAAAGGAAAAACTCCATATGTTCACTTCCTTTTTTTATATTATATTTTGAAAAATTGATTTCGTCCTGTGATTTATCACCTTTCGTTTTTAAAACATAAAACAATTAAAAATTAATGAAGCATATAAAGTGTTAAATTACTGTTCAAACCTATTGAAATTGAGCCTTTCTTAGACTTGTTTTGATGTCATTAGATATTAATTTATAAAGCATTGACTTAGAAAGCGTAAACATTATTGAGCAATTTCATTTTAGTGGGATACAAGAATTAAAATGTTTTGAAAATAAGAACTATGTCGTGGACACTGTTTAAAATATATACATCTAAACTCATAAAAAATGTATAATTTTTGGGAATAGAAGGTAAATTTATTGATTTGGAAGTAAATAACTTTCACATCCAGGGAAAGCAATTTGGGGGAAACATTTCACATCTATCTATGAAATAAATAAACGCTATTAAAAAAACATTTCGATAGAATACAATTGCTGAAAAATTACATTTGTTTGTGCAATACTCTCCAAAAACGACGAAATCAGCTGCATTTTTGTTTACTACAAGTAAACAAATAATAGGCTACATAGCATGGTTAGAAGGTCTTTGCATGTAGAAAATGTAAAATATACTCTATATGAGTAGTAAAACGAAACTACAAATATTGAAATAACATGTTCATTGTTCCAAACTTAGAGATTAACTTAATTCATTTCTTAATGTTATCTACTAATAACGGTCTCGTTATGAGCAAAACATATGTATATTTGTAATGATACATTTTTCTGATCACGTAAATGTATACATAAATATATATTACCTGTTGTTTTGAGTATGAATGTGCGTGCCCATTTTCATTAGAATCCAGCAATTCATATTGAAAATCCATCACAACTGCTGAAAATACTTAGCTCATTTATAAAATTGAATATAGGAATGCTTCTTACAGAGCGAGAAATAATTCTAGAAATCAGACACGTAGGATAAACATTGTTCTGTTTGGGACTGCCGTGACATTTTAAGCGCTGCCGTGTGTACCTGAACATCTGCCGCTTTTACCTGCGGTAAATTAAAATCACGCGACTGAATTCCGTGGAAAGAGATTTTGAATTTTCTCAAAAGGAAGAAGATAGCACTTAATACCGAATTTTTTTAAAAATATTCCTATTGATCATTGGTTTTATTTAAAGGAAGATGCGTTTAAACATTAAACGATTGATAATATACAATATATATACTCCTTCATAAAGTTTACTTTTCAGGTTTAAGGTTTTTCTCATTTACATATTTCATATTTCTACAAAATTGCCCTCCCCCACCCAAGCATCATTCTGTACTTGTAGAAGAATGCTGTTTTCTGTCCGAAAATGGACACAGACTTGACGCAAGTAGAATGTTTCACTAACTTCCTTTTACACACTGTTAACTGGACTGATATATCCCATTCTATAATAGCATAATTCCATGACTATTAACAACACTATTTTGATATTCATAAAATGGGAAAACAATTTCGAGAGTTTGACTGCGAGAAGAAATTTTTACTAAACTGACCAGCTGTATCATAGAGGGCTACACAATTTTGATATTTGAACCGGTACCAGTTTTCAGTTTCTTGATGTTGAATACTGATAAATTATAGTATTTTCCCATACCTGCTCTAGTGGTGTAAGCGTTTCTCAAACAAACTGCAAGATATCCTCGATATCTGCCCTTTTGGTCCTTCTGAGTTTGCAGATGTATCATGTTGTAATCGAAATTAAAAGCTTTTACATAATTTATTGTTGATAACATGCGAGTAATTAACTTATCATGTCTTTCTCAAAACTCAATGTATTCCTAAAACTAAATGAACTAATTCTTTATCAGCCAATGAGAAGATAAAATAGTTTGAGAGGAAACTTGGTTTATAGATTAGTTGTGTAAAATAGAGAAATTTTCACAGTTTACAACCTTAGCATCGTTTTTAGTAGAAAATTTTATCTTTGATGGAAAAGAAGACTAATTTTCCAGATGCTAAATACTGTAACGACTTTTCAAAGTTTATTGATCCTTTTTCATTGGGATTTTGAAAATAACTAACTGTCAGCAAATGAAAGAAATAGTTAATTCAATACCGACAATGAAATTCCAAACAAAAGGTCTGGTTATTTCTAGTTCTCATCGTTAGTGAAGACGCAGTGTAATGAACTGTAATTTAAAATTACAATCCGGTTTGTTTCTGTGAATTTGTGTAAGAAATGTGTTTTCTTTACAAACTCAAATAAAAACAAAGGACAAAAACCAACTTCCTCTATCAGCTGATAAAATTTCTCCTAATTAACTGAAATTTAAAAATGTAAGTATACTGCTAATATCATATGCTAAAAAATTACCTTCGAACGGAACAAAATTAAGGCGGTCGTCAGAACATTCTAATTTATAAAACTTGTCACCTCTAGCAAAAAGTCTGAAAAATGCTTGAATATTCCAGCTGACAGTTAAATGATATGTAGTTCCAATCTCGACTTGGCACAATTCACGTTTTGTGGTTTCTAAATGCACAGTGGAACTCGAGCTAAAAATATGTTTGATAAGAATTCATCACCATTTAGATTTGTTTAACTGTCTCTAGTTGACGAGAGACAAGTAAACAATTCTTATTATCCTTTAAGTAGGGAACAAAATAAAATAGAATAGCCTTCTTCCATGCGCTCTCTCACGGTGCACATCCAGCCGGTAGCTGGAAGATTTGTAGATTGAATTCTGGAGATGGCATAGTTGATTTTTCATATTTCTGGGATCGAAAGATTTAATGGTATTCACAACGTGTTCATCTACAACCTGTTTAGTTGATATCGGTAACTTCTATGCAAAAGATGTTTGCTTAAAAACAAGATGGCGGCGCTTTCGTTATACGCCAATAGTAGGAAGATTTTACAATAGCTGCTAAGGATAGGACTATTCTATAAGTGATCTCGTCGTCATTAATTACGCTAAATGACATTTTCTTGAGAGTTTCTTCTCGTGGAATTAAAGGAAAGGACATAGAACACATACGTAGTACATCATCAGAGTAGAAAAGCTGGTGATCTCAGAAAATGCTTTGACCAGACTGCCTTGAAACACTCGTAAGCTTCTAAATTGCTTCAAGTACTTCAAGATTAAAACTTTTTGTTCTTCTTTCATAGTGAAATTCTGATATTTCGACATATTAAAAAAATAATACTCTTTGAAATTGGATTTCACGTTAGAAAAAAAAACTTTCTGCAAATGATAAATCGTAGATGTGCTAACAAGCTTTCTCTCTTGCCGCTCTTCGGATATATTCTTCAAAGAAGTAGCAAAGCAGGTAAGAGCTATACAAAATTAAACCAAGAAATATATTTAAATTTTCGTCTGTAAACGGGTGATACTTTAATGGCGGCAGATTGAGATATATTAGTAACTATGACCACTTGTTATATAAATTTATGAAACTGGTTGGTAAAATATAAGCATAAAACATAGGAGACCCACTGTATGTAGGTAAAATGGTTTTCTTGTTATTCATGCAGTGTTTGATAATTTATGTGAAATACTGAAAATAAAATAAAAATACATTTTAAATCAGGGTAATCATGTGTAAGTGTTCAGGTATTTAAATTCATTTACGTTTTCATTCACGAGCAGCTTTACGGAATTCTGCCAAATAATCAATGTATCACTCAGAAAAAAAAGCTTGGCACTGTCTCCGGGTACAGCAACGCATTTTTAACTCTGCAGTATAGTATACACTGGTGTGCAAAAATTATGGACGAGACGGTTTTTTCAATATAACTTCGTAAAAACTTTCCAAATCAACACATTTAATACCGTAAGATCTCTAATACGTAAGAACATGAGTGATGTAAGCAACACTTACTAAAAGAGAAATCAGAGGGATAAAAAGAAGCTTTATTGAAAACGTATTATGGAGCGCAATGCGACTGAAGGCCGAAACATCACTGTGATGGGTGTCCAGCAAGAAACATCCGGTCTTTTATAGAAGATATGATCTCCCCTGACTGCTAGGCAGGTTTCACATCATTTGTGCATGCTGGATATGTGGTTGTTAATGAGCTGTTGAGACACTGCTGCTCGTTCCTCTTGTGGCACCAATCGCAGTTTCGGAATCGTTACTGGCGATAAGTTAGGTGCTGCCACGGGTCTCCCTAGTAAGTTCCGTACATGCTTGACGGGATTTAGATCCAAAGACCTTGCCTACCAGTCCATGTGTTCAATATCTTCACTCTCCAACAGCTCTTCGACAGTAACTGTGCGATGAGGTGGAGAGTTGTCGTCCATGAAGAGGAACTGAGGACTCATAGCCCTTGTAAAAAGACGCATGTAAGGAAGAAGAACCTCGTTACAATAGCAGTCCCAGGTGACGAACCTTCCTGGGAGATATGAAGGTGAGTCCGGCTACCAAGCATTATGTCTGCTCCAACAAGAACTCCGCATCCTCCAAAACAGTCCCTTTTGATGATGTTGAAGGGGTTATTGCATGTTCCCCGCTCTCTCTAGATGTGTATGTGTCTAGAATCGCAACTCAGGCTAAATCTGCTCTCATCTGTAAAGAGTACTCGTCCCCATTCATTGTCTCTCTAATTCTGGCGTTCCCGGCACCACAGAGAACGCCTTCGCCGATGGGCAGACGTTAGAGGTACACACCGTACAGGGCGTCGTGCAAACAGACCACCACCGTGCAGTCTTCTGGCGACGGTAAAACGCGATATCGGTCGTCCAGTCGCCTGTGTCGTGTGTCTAGCGATTTCTCCCGCTGTCTGCCGCCTGTTTCATCTGGCCTGTAAGGCAATATACCGGTCATCTGCGGGTGTGGTTCCTCGTGAACGACCACTACTAAACCCCCGGATAGCTGTTCCTGTAGTTTGAAATTGTCTCCAAAGTCGTGAAACGATGCTGTGAGCAATTCCGAACTCTGCAGCCACACTTGTCACACTGAGGCCTTTCTCCAACTTTCCAATCATTCGACCTCGGGTAAAAGCATCCAGATGTCGTCTAACAGGATGATTATTCGCCATTTCTCGCTGAGGCAGCAACTCGGTGTGATTTTAACTGCTATACGGCGTGCAATCTCTTTGCCAGAAATACCGATCTTACACCGACAGCATGCTTTATGCTACTCAGACACTCCCCCATTACGTCTACCTGCATATCTGCGCATGTGCTATCGTACATTACCTTACTTAATCTCCTGATTGGTCTTTCTGTCCGCTCCGCCTCTTCGTTCAGCTGATATGCTAATTTTTCGACTTCGTCCTTAATTTTTGCACACCAGTGTATGGTTTCTACTCCACAGACTTCAGTTCAGTCCCATGGGCTCTTATTACATTCACGGACAGCAAGGGAGAAAGGAGAAATTACGACTTCACTGGAAATTGGCATCACTAGACAGTGGCAAAGAAAGGGCAAAACTCAGGTAGACACAACCGTGAAGCTTATTGTTATTCTAGGTAACTGTTTTAAGTTTTTTATTCAGTTCTTGCAAGATGCTGTTGTTTCTGTTATCTGAACTGAATGCTAACAGTCATTAAACCGGAAGATAACTATATAAAATCATTAAGGAGATGTAGTCCTATTTATGCAAAATGAAAATTTTCGAGAGTGAAAAAAATCATTTGTAGGATTTTGGGACAAGGCGCTGTCCTAAACAAGTCTAGAACTGCAGGTACTGTTGCTTCAAATTTTCCTTAAATGATTGAAAATTGTACGAGTAAAGATTTTAGAATAGTTTCCTCAATTGTTCACAAATAGAGCTATATTCTCAGAGTTACGTTCTGCAGACGCCTCATTCAATAAAATTTTATTAGCATTTTTTTATTTAGAGAGGGATACTGCATAAATATTTTCCTAAATTTCTGCTAATAAAATTCCACTGAAATTCTAACAAAGTGGCTCAATCTTAAGATTGAAATGAAAAGATAAAAAATGAGTCAAATGAGGTAGGTCTTAAGATTATACAAGTTCGTCACGTAATATCAACTTAATAAGAATAGATGACATTTTGATATGGACGTCTTTGAAAAATATATCAATAAGCGACAAATCTTTCTTATAATTACACTAATTAGAACGAAGTCATTTTATCAGAACCAAGGGTAATTATACAAAACAATTTATTTTTTTCTTTGCATGAAATAATATTTATATAGCACTCGGTTCTAACATATGATATTTTAGTTTAAATTTCCATCAGCTATTTTCTTTCTTGTAAAATGAAATCAAGCCTCATAAATAACCCTTAAGAAATTAGAAGTACATGTCACAGTAATATTAAATTTTTAATTGTTAAATAAATTTTGTTTATATTTATTAAATATCAATTTGCTGTTTATTACGTTCCGAAAGAGCTGCGATGTTGTAATAAACGAAGAACGGGGCACTCTTTTCTGCGATAAAATATATAAGCTTTAAAACGTGTATTTAAGAAATAGGAAAACTGAGAAGGTTAGAGGATATGCATACAATATTATCAGCTGCAAAATAGAATAATGTGTAATCGTCTTTAATTTGGTTTGCAACATTATTCCCAGCATTTTAAAAATCATAAAATATGAATAATGATCAAATAGTTAAGGAGAAAAAAGCTAGGCATTAATATTATTTTTAACTGCCTGCATACTCTTGGTGCCACGACGACAAAAAAAGAAAACAAAACTAACAAACTCTCATAAATATATTGAATACTTTTAGTCAATTCATTAAGTCAGCTTAAGAGACTGGTGATTGGAAACTAATAAATATATTCAGCTAGATTAAATTTTCATAAATCCTCAAAACAGTAAAATAAAGCTTATCATTTCAATACTCAATCTCTTAAGATCAATCAAGAAATGAAAATATCCTTTCTGGTGTTTCGATAAAAAAATCAAATGTTTATTAATCGTGTAAGATGCATTACCGAAACAAAATCATCAACATACTATCCTCTCCCTAAAATTAACTTAGTCTGCTCTCCTTCCTGTAAACACATAATTTCAATACAACTTTAGAGAGAGCCACAAACACTTCAATTAAGTATAACACAGAACAATTCAAAACACCAGGGAAAGATAAATTGATATTAAGAAGTCAAAACACCAGTTCAATTAAAATTAATAAATCTAATCGTATAGTTACAAACATAATTAAGTTCTCCTACCCCTGCAATAAACTACCAGCTTCGAATGGAAGTTTAAACATGTTTTACGAAAGGATTACATGGCTAACCTACAGTAGACCACAAGATAAAATCACAAAAAAACATACAATAATAAATCAATAAAATATATTTAATATTCCAAAAATTTTAATTATGGATATCTGATCAGATTACCGCTACAAATCATTATCTAAAAAGTACTCATAAATTTAAATTTGACAATCTATACAACTATCAACATTATACCCAAAATTACTAGTGTAATTTACAATAATTACGTGATTACCACTGAACAATAATCAAGTAGTTTCAGAGAATTTTTAAATCTTTAAAGAGTTATGAATCATACCAAAATCCTAATGAAACACTTGACAATTACAATTACTTTGAATATTTACTCAAGAAATTTAAGATCACATGTAAAGTTAATGTAGAAGAACTTATTATTCTTTCACCTGAGACACCTCAGTATATTTATCTTCGGGCATAAAGATGTAATTAAATATCTTGATAGAATCTGACATTTATTCTCCCTTAATGAGATTTTAAGTGATGACTCATGACAATTAAATATTAAAAAATAAAAATCACTCTCTCAAGTCAGTTAATTCACTAATAATAAACATAACGTGAGGAAAACAAATATTACTAACGGAAGCCGCATACACAACCAATTGTGGGACCCGAGGAGCTGTCGGACCATTTCTTGACATCGTCGAAAACAATACACGACCAAAACTTCCTGTCTGAAGACCGATCTAAAATTCTGTTCTACAGCACCAAATGTGGAATAATTCCAGCTGTGAAATAATTCCTTCCAACGGTGGAATACATTTTATCATCCAGCACAGTACTCGGTCTAGGAGCATCATTCTCATTTCTTTCTAAGTTCCAAGATGGGGGATGACGGCAGGAAAAATATAAACCGCGTTGTCGACACACTTCTATGTTCTCAACAGTAATTTTGAGCTTTAGCGCGAGCTTTAAATCACATTTTTTCGAAAGGGAAAAACCATCAGCTACAAAAACAGAACCAAACGTTTTAGAATAGGACATAGCAGCAAGATCTTAGTGAATTTCGCCGACAATGATACGATGGGTGCCCGCAACGCACTCGGACAAGTTCTCGCAGGTAATACCTTCTAACCGCAACCGTACCGCGGTCGGTCCCGAGGGCTAACAACCACTCTTCTTTCAGAAAATTTGAAAAAGGTACGAAAATCTGACCAAAAATCTCTTTTGCCACCAGTACGACCAATTTTTAAAACCTCGTGACGCTACTGAAAAGGTGGACTGTCTCTATAATCACTATTGGTTCAAAAAATCAATAAAATTAAAATTCACCAATCCAGCACAAAATGTAACCCTCTCTGATCACTAGAACAAGAGCCATAAATACTAAACAAAATTCAAAGAAAAACTAGTCCCCTCTTTTCACAGTGACAAGCCCCTTTTCCTGCGCACCACTCGGAATGTTTACATCGTAAGTTGCGAAACCATAAATACACTCACGTTTGTGAAAATTGCAACACCATGAAGGACTTACGCGAGTGAGCTGAAATTTTCAGAAAATGCAAAGTAGCGCATGATATGCAAATGATTAGAATTGCAAATCCGTAGCGCATGCGTATGCTGAGCAGCGCCCTCTGAACGGCTGATGGATCCGAATAAATAGACGGCTGTAGCGAGGCGTGTATGGTTATCGGTGGTTATCTGCTAGTGGTAAACGTTAACTAAATCTGTACTTATGCCTCGTCGACGAAAGAGAGCGAGATTTGAACAACTTACAGAGTTTGAACGAGGGAGAATCATCGGCCTTCGTGAAGCTGGATTGTCGTATCGTGCAGTAGCCTCTCGTGTGCAGCGTAACAGCAGCACAGTGATGCGCGTTTGGAAGCAGTGGACGGACGAGTGTCGGACAACTCGGAAATCCGGGAGTGGACCCCGAAATGTGACGTCAGCTCGCGATGATAGACACCTGGTCCGCATGGCGCGGACGGACCGTACAGCTTCCTCTAGACAATTGGCAGCACTGTGGTCAATAGCTACAGGTGTTTCATTGTGTGCTTCATCAATTCGTAGACGTCTGCTGCAGTGTGGACTGCGCGCACGGACTCCTTTATACAGGATCCCCCTAACGCACGACCATCGCCGCCTGCGGCTACAATGGGCCAATCAGCATAGAGACTGGCGTGCTGATTGGCAGCATGTCGTGTTTTCTGACGAATCCCGCTTTAATTTGTGGTACCATGATGGCCGCATTCGTGTCAGACGCTATGCCGGTGAACGCCACCTTCCGGAGTGCATTATCGAACGCCACAGTGGACGAACACCCGGAGTTATGGTCTGGGGCGCCATAGCATATCATAGACGATCTCAATTGCTACGAATTGTGGGCAATCTGAACAGCAACCGGTATATCCGTGAAGTTCTACAGCCCGAAGCTGTTCCCTTCCTTCAAAGCTTGCCAGGCGCTGTATTTCAACAGGACAATGCCCGCCCTCATACTGCTCGGATTGTTAAATCCTTCTTTGCAGCGCAGCAGGTACAGCTTCTTCCTTGGCCTGCGTGTTCCCCGGATATGTCGCCAATTGAACATGTGTGGGATGTCATTGGACGGCGTCTTGCTCGTGATCCTCGTCCTGTTGCGTCTGCAGACGAACTTTGGGTACGCGTACAAACGATATGGAATGCTCTTCCTCAGTCAGACATTCAAACTTTGTTTGACTCCATGCCACGTCGTGTAGCAGCACTTATTGCGGCGCGTGGTGGCCACACAAAATACTGATTCTGATCTCTTGTTCTTGTTTGTTTGCTTTGAACATTTAATCATTTATTTGTACCACTACCACTCAACTGTGTATTAAATTGCATTCAATTATGACGATTCCTTCTTGGTGTTGCAATTTTCACAAACGTGAGTGTATAATAATAATAGTAATAAACAAATCTCAAGTTCTCTTCTTCAGAAAATCCTAAAATACTTTCAACACCTTATTCTATCAAGAACAGCCACTGTTAGAGCTTTTTGCCTTCGAACGAACAAAATATATGCCCCCTGCGAAAGATAAGGGAGCGCCAACCCTTGACTCCAAAATTCTCCGTCGTGAGAACGGAAAAATCTGCCTATTGCTGTATAAGCTTTTCTGCTAACTTAAAAGAACTTTACCCAAATCAAATGAAAGAATTTAAGCAACATTATATAAATTTAAACAACACTTATATAAAAAAAGTAATTCTCAAATATGAACATAACACATTTCATTATTCACTATAAATGTAAATTAGTATAATCATTAAGCACTGTAGAATAATACTTCAAAATCTACACAACATAGTTCTTACTAAATAGAGTGCTTTTTACATTGAAGTTCACGAAATTTCATACAATTAAATAAAACTCTTTGTTGAACTGCTAATTACTAAAATGTTTACTGAAATACAAGTACACGAAAATAATTTGCAATAAATAAATGGCCAATTCTTTTATTAGATATTCATAAAATAACCTAATTTATAATTACGGCTTGTAGATACAGAGATCTCTTAATATGAAATTTAAAATCGCCGCTGTGGCTTGTATAATCGTTAAAAGTCATTAAATCGACTTAGGTATTCTATATTAGTTAGGTTCTAGAGTTTTGTTCTTTTTGGGAGCATAAAATGTTGACCTTACTGAAGACGAGATTGAATTCACGCTATGTCTTGAAAATAACTTGAATATAACTACGTCTTGGAAACAATTAAATAAAAAAGGTTATAACAACCTTTTTTTTAACTAGAAAGAACAGAACATGCACACACTCGATGCTCGCAAACTAGTCACATTTAGCGCCTAAGTAATTTTGAACATAAAATACACTCACGTTTGTGAAAATTGCAACACCATGAAGGACTTACGCGAGTGAGCTGAAATTTTCAGGAAATGCAAAGTAGCGCATGATATGCAAATGATAAGAATTGCAAATCCGTAGCGCATGCGTATGCTGAGCAGCGCCCTCTGAACGGCTGATGGATCCGAATAAATAGACGGCTGTAGCGAGGCGTGTATGGTTATCTGCTAGTGGTAAACG
>KK114770.1:351693-374887 GCA_000611955.2 Stegodyphus mimosarum
TAGCAGCACTTATTGCGGCGCGTGGTGGCCACACAAAATACTGATTCTGATCTCTTGTTCTTGTTTGTTTGCTTTGAACATTTAATCATTTATTTGTACCACTACCACTCAACTGTGTATTAAATTGCATTCAATTATGACGATTCCTTCTTGGTGTTGCAATTTTCACGATCGTGAGTGTAGTATGCACAGTCAGAGTGACGCAAATTTCAACTATACGATTGGCTCGTATTGTAATGTAAATCAGAGTTATAAGCTGCATCCAACAAAGCCGAGTCTAAGATATCAATACAACCTAAAGTAAGTGGCTAGCACAAATCCTTAGCTATAGAGCTACCTAAAAACAAGCTCCATAAATCTCACTCGCGGCATAAACTCCTTCTCGGCGTAACCCACATAACATGCAACTCTTGTACCGCGAACTCTTCAGTTCTGCTACTTAAATACTAAAGGAAAGTTTCTTAAAATAAAAATAACTGATTAATACAAAATGAGATCTTTACAAAGTGGCATTCCTCTTTGGCTTCTTAATTACATCTTTATACCTCTTTGAGGTATAGCCTCAAAGCTGCTTGTGTAAACTGAAAGTCTCCTCAAATAATATGTATAGGTTAAGAGAAAAACAGGATGCTATAGAAATCATGAAGCAATGAAGAAACATCTTAAAAGGAAGTTACTTACATTCTTGAAATAACTAGCTGAGAGAACTAATGAACCAGATTGTAAGTAAGTCTCTTTAGATTATAATTAAGATTAGGTGCCAGGTATTATTAGAAATAATAATAAATGCTCGGAGATGCTGGACTGATTACAAAAGATATCCAAGTCGTTGGAATGTTGCTTGCTTTCCCTTCAGTACAATAGGGTTTTCGGATAAACACAAAGTCCTTACAGTTTTCGGATACGAATTCTGCAAGATGATCAGATACCACTTTTGTCCTTTGTCAGTTGATTTGGGGAGACTGAATTGAAGACAATGTTTATTGAATTTTTGAGCTATGATTTCGTAAATGAAATTATTAAAAATGGTATTGAATTTTTCAGCAATAGAAAGTATATTTAAAGCCTTATTGTCCAGTCTAAAATACTGAATAGGTCTATTGCTTTTTATACTGTATTCTTGCTTGTTATGCCTATGCTTGCTATGGTCTATTGCCAAACTTCTTGTTGGGGTTCTTGTTTGTTATTTGGCGCTGAAAAATTTGCAATTGGTCATGTTTGCGTCATGACCTCCTGCGGTTTTGTCCGGATATAATACTTGGTTGAATTGGCGATTCTGGCGCATTCTTTCGTGAGCACCGTGGTTAGGTTACATATTTGCTTCGAACTCAGTGTTCAGAGTTTTGCGTTTGAAGAACACTATGAGAATTTTGTTTTGCGCAAATGAAATAGCATGGAGGATTTTGAGATTTACGACTTTTGTACCCTGAGAATGAAAAATGTGAAATATAAGGACGAAATGTAATCCAATGAAGACACTTGATGTGGTAAAACAGTCACAAGACTAAGGAATTTTCTGTGAGTCAATTACTTGTACTTTCAGATCGGCGAATTGGAGAACACGGACAGATATCAAGATTATTTTTTGATTTAATTCTCCAAAGACGCCGACTAAATAGCTTCGGTAGCCAAGGAAGAGTCTACATTAAATACCCTTTGTCTAGTATTTTTGAGCTTTGATGTACAAATTGTAATTGGAACTTGTAGCTGTGAGTATTTAAAAATGAAGTAAATAATGTAAATACTGTAAATGTCCCAAGTCTGTTTATTTTTTTGATACTCTTTTTACCGAATCCGTTTTTTTTAATGAAAGCCTTTAGTAGCTCGAATATTGCTGATATGAATACCCAGCTTTTGTGGAGTAATTTCCAGATTTAGTTGCTTTCTGAAATCTTCAAGTGATCTCTGAATCTTGCGGTCTGAATCTGAAGTTTTAGAAATAAAATAAGGTCTTGGATTTGATTTTTTTAAGTCTGTTTTGGAGGAGCATTTTTGGCGGAAGCAACGGTGTAGAAATTTGGAGATTGTTCTAAGGAGTTTGTTTCGATAAATGTGTTGAAGTTCTTGTTGTTGATGTTGCAAATGTCTCCTCACTTCTGAAGTAACTTCAGTATTTTCTGTTGAAGAGACAATGGGTCTCTCAATTCTGAGATTGTGTCTTCCTAGTTTGTAACCTATTTGTTTTTGGTCCCTTACTATTTAAAGCAGATTTAGTTAAATGACTAATAATATATTTATGTTCCTGATATATTTCTATTTTATAACAGAACCAGATCTAATAACAGAACCTGAAAAAAATATAAAACTATAAAAGAGCGTTAACATTTTGCGTCAACTAAATTCAATTCAGTGCTCGGAAAAGAAGAAATAAACAAATTTTCGGCAACTAATAATTTTTGGCTATAAATAAACGACAACTTTGGTCTTAATTCTCTGATAATTATTCTCAAATCTCCATCTTGAGAAATGGATATCAGTTCAAGGTAAAAAAAATTCTGCCTTCTGCGGTAATGATATTAATTTTTAGTTACTGATCTCCTAATGCTTTCAAAAAGGTAATATACTAAATGTTTCATATTTTAGTTCCATTTTCTTCCACAAATGGCGCTAGATTCAGTTTTTCTCTACTCCTCCCTCTGATTGTCTTATAAAGTTACTTCTTACATTTCTGTAACTTATTTTCCTTCGAAAAAAGAACGACATGAGACAGTTCATCCTCGAAATTGATAAAGTTTTATCGAAAAACTGTTACAGTCTAAGGTTAAGGTTGATTTCTACCTAAATAAGCAACTTAGTTTTAATGCAGAAATGTGTTATAAAAATATTCCACAGATAAGAAATAGACTTTATGTTTAGACTGTTTCATAGAAGTAAAATAGAAATGGAAACTAATATCTGGAAAAGAAGTAAATTATCCCACTTGGCCTACAAATTAAATGCAAAACTGTACGCTTTAGAGATATACTTACTAGAGACATACTAGAAATGCTTACAAACAATTTGATAGGAAATAATGGCATACCTAATATTAAGGCTGCCTAATAAGCCTTAATAACGTACTATAAAATGTGTCCTAAATAACGGCTAAATTTAAATATAAGTTTTAGGTATTCTAAGAAAAAGGAGATGTCAGTCATACCTTAATTATAGTAACGTTAGCATGGTTTCAGTATTAAATATTTAAATTCTTTTCCGGAACCTATTTTCCTAAAATATGTATAATGGGCCTCGGTCTCGTGTTTTAATTAAAATACTGAATGCATTAAAAGACATAAGCGTAAGACAGGGCAAGTAAGGTATTTTAAAATTCAATTAGGATAATTATAAGGAATTTCTTGACAAGAGATAAAGAGATCTAAATTATTTACTCCCAACCTACCACTTACGCACAGCTTATATATTCATTTGAACGCAATTATAGCGACAGTCAAAGGGCGACATGTTATCATAAATTATTAAAATCTAAATCTTTTACTGCCAATTTAATCCAAATGCAATTGGAAACTCATTAAGCCTTTAACGCAATTTAAATGAAGAAGTTGTTTTTTTTTCTAATTATACATTTTTAGAGGAACATTTTCGTAAACATTTGATATAAGTACTATGCTAAAACCTTTCATAGAAAGAAATTAAAATTTTTCGCATTTTCAGAACAGAAAACCTAATGCAATATTAATATGATAAGATACCTTCTCTGTACACTTTATAAACAAGCATTTCTATCGGTTTTATATTTTATTCTTGAAAATAAATGTTTAAAATTACCGCACTGGAAGTACAATATAAATGTAGTGATGAAAGTCTTTGAGAAAAATGTCTGCAGGATCTTTGATGTAGCTAAGATAAATTAAGATAAGAATGTATTAATTCAGGAAAAAGAACTGTTACTAAGTTCATACTATAGTACCTTATTTGTTTTTGTTAATTTGCATTAACCAGTCATGTATAACTTCAAGCTTTAGTATTAATTCTTCTTTCCGCTTACTCACCAGAAATGCAACTGAGTTAGAAAGTATTTAAGCTGGGGTTTTGGGATTGTAAGACAGAGCGCGTTTTTGCCTCTCGACGCCACGTTTCTTTTGTTTTGCCATCCCGGTTTAAATTCGTTAACTATTCAGATTTTCATTATAACTGTAGTCATTTAAATTGCTACGCCGGTGAGAAGTTTTGAGGCTAGATTTAAATTAAAATGTGTAGTCGTTGACAACTAGGTTAACCTTTAAATTCTAAATTTAATTTAAATCGCCACAAGTGGTGGCTGATACTTTAAGTACAAGAAGTGCGTTTATGTTTCGAGTTTTGTTAAATAAAAACATTTGTTTAAAACCTTTTCAAAATTCTATATTTTCTTTTGGACACAGTGATAATTTGCTCGACGTCGGTTAGAAATTTAATATTTTTTATGCTACCAAAAGCAAGCAAAACTCTAACTTTACATTTGAATTTAAAAAATTTCGTTTATACCACTTGTTACAAAGATAATTTTCTGCGTTAACTATCTCGTATTTATTATCACAGATAAAGGTAATTATAATTGGTCATTACAAAAGGAATTCGTATTTTTTATAGGCCGATACATTCTTACCTTACATTGCATCAATGAATAATATTACTATGAAAAGTATCATAAACTAAAGAAATTTAATTTCAGTTTAAATCACAAATAAAATCCAAATATGTAATTATTTTTCTAAAACAGCTATTAATTTCGTTTTGACCATTTGCGTCGAAAACTTTAAAAGTGTAAATCTCTTTCCAAATTGTTGTCGCCAAATATTATCGCACTGTATTACGTTTAAAGAAATTAAAGAATGAAGAATCTGCATTAATGTATGTATGTTTCTCGCATTGTGATAAAATGACGGTACCTAGAGTCATCAAATTTTGAACAACGTACGTCTCCACTCGGATATGGGCATCTCGAAGCCCAAATGTGGAATCTGGAATTTGTTATATCATCTATTTCATATTTTGTAAAGCATTTATGAGTTTTTGATTAAGAACTCAACTATGTGAAAGCAGGCAACGGGGACACTGTACGAGAAAAAAAACCTTTTTATCTCCAGCGCGCGAGACTGTATATCCGAAATTCTAAAAATATACTCTGTTGAAATTATTTTGCGATATTGCTGTTGAATTGAAATTTATGGTTTAATTGCGAAAAAGTTGATATTTAATAAAAATAAAGGTAACGCAAAAAGCGACCTTTGGGCGTAATATAAAATCTAAAAGATATCAGATTTTTTTCCTATATTCAATATCTCTCATAGATTATAATACACTATCTAGTGAATTTTTAAAGATGACATGTATGGAAATTGTAAAGAATGTTTGTATTCTTTTGTGATGTATGTAGATAACAGGTCCAGGTGTCACTTGCAAGAACGATTATTCGAATACCACCTAGAGAACAATCGATAATATGATAATATTTCTTAACTTCGAAAAATTTAATAGTCTCTACAGTGGGACTCGAACTAAAGTTCGTTAAACTGGGGTTGAAACGTCTTTCCAGTAGCCCATTAAGTGCGGGAAAATGAAAGCAATTGTTGAAAGACGGGGCAGGACAAGAGGTCTTTAGCGAATACAACAGGTCTTTAGAAAATACAGAGATAATGCTATCACACTTTCGTTGTGCAAGGATATAATTTATTTGATTACTGAAAAGCAGTCGAGCACTAGCTGCCTAACGGAACGGTTGCCTTCGTAGAGATCTTTCTGAGGGAAACTGACTCATGTAGACATATTCAAGGAAAAAAACAAGAAAACGCCCATGCAGCCAGCACGTTTGCTGAGTTTCGAATCCTAGACGAACTAGTCCTATCACACTGCAAACTAACACACGGGTATGCGAATTTCAAGTAGCAATATAAGAATACAAATACGTGGTTGAAATATTTTTTTGATATTTATATATTTGCGCGTTCATAAGAACATAATGAATTCATAAGAATTGCGAAGTCACATGGGATGTCATCTCATGCATAAATTGTGCATAGAACTTCGGGATGCTTGTCTCATTCGGCCACAGTGCAGTATTTTAGGTACATTTCTCTAGTGATGCCCGAGTGGTTTTGGGTTTTCATTTTCCTGTCATCCATAGAATTTTACTACGCTCTTCAACGCCTGTTTGCGAGTACGTTTCAATGACTTTTATTTATTGACTCATTTGGGGAAATGTATTTTGGGCTGTTATTCTGAAAGTAACATGTATATGTTTTGGAAATATTGCAATTGCCTAGGGATCGTCTTCTGCTGTGAGTGATTAGTTCATCTAGAAAGGAACTAAAAGAATCGTGTTTTGAATTCTCACTAAGGTTCAATTAATTTATCATATTTTCAGCTTTGAGATATCTAAAGGGTACTATATAATACTTATAGACTCTTAAGCCGTTTTTAATTATATGCGATAAACTTCTGTGTAATTCAGAGTTGACGTATTTACAGACATAATAATGATGGGGATTTTACTGAGACGAATCAGGCCACCATGATCATCTGTGTCAATTATACTGTGGAATATAACGTCTGGAAATAATATTTATTTCAATAATCTTAATGTTTATCATAAGTTTTTCTTTATCCTATTGAATCTTTGACATGCATTCGTAAGACTTTTATGAATAATGGAGTTCTGTACAAAGATTAAGAAAAGCGAACCTTAAGTAAGATTTACGATAATAACGCAAACTCCATATTCTGGCAAGTTATTTATCACCAACAACTATTCTAATGGGCCAAAGGTACTGAAAACATTAAAATATAATTTTTTTTGCAAGGACTTACCAATGGAGTTTTAACCCTCTGGTTTTCGGCATTTGAGATTAAATTTATTAATTAATGATAATATCTATTATTTAATTATAATTTACTATGTAGATAATTTAAAATGTTGAATATATTTTGATATAAAAAGTGGAGAAATTTTGCTGTAACGCCAAATTATTTTGTATACGTGTTTACTTTCCCTAACTTATTGATAGGACACAACATCTACTACATGAAGGAGCAGAGAAAAAAAATAAAAAAATTAAATTCATAGGTAAAGGAATGTAGGCATTCTTACAGGATCAATATTAGAATTAAAGCAACTAAATGTTTTAAGTAGGAAAGAATTCTAAAAAGAAACAATTTCCGAAAACAATTAAAGGGTTTTCACATCGAAATAGTAAAAATAGATAAATATTTCCAATATTCAAACTTTTTGGATTTAAAGGGAAATTCTCAGCTAGAGTATGGCAAAAGAAGAGAAGTCAGTCTAACACAAGCATGTTATGTCTCTTTTCCTTAGAACATAGAATCGACACAGAATTCCATTTTATAATAAGAATATTTCTCTGTGATATCTTGTTATTCTGAACTGCACAGAAAATAATAGCCTTTTTTCCCCAGGAGGTACCAGAGGTTGGTAAGCGACACTGAACGGCCATTTAAGAACACTTAACAATACGCATGTATGAAAGGATTGAAAATTTATAAACATGAATGCACAAAAGCATCCCAAAGTGGTTTTAAATTTTAGAATCCGTCTGCTTAAACTGGGCTTTCAGTTTTACTGTATAAATCTTTTTAGAAAGACGCATAGTATATATTGCTAAATATCAAGAACAATTGTCAAAATTTAAGTGATGCGTTTATCTAACTTATGGAAAGCATTTGGAAAGGTAAAGTGTCATGCTCGTATGTTTCTCACTAAGCGTTTCTTAGGTAGCTCAAATCTGAAGAACATTTTTCATTTCTAATCTATATTCTTTGCCTGAACATTCAACAAAGTTCGCTTTACACATTTTCTGGTTTTACAACTACACTAACGTGAAAGTAAATATTTCAACATTTACCTCTTTTCTTTCTACTGCTCCACTCTTCTCTGAAACGAAGACTATACTTATGTATAATTCAAACATGGGGAAATACCTACGCTGTATTCTCAGAAAGACTTCTTCGCTCTTGCCTCTACCTCGACTGTTGGTTGCTACGCACTGGTAAGTGCCTCTGTTTCTGCGGCTCACGTTGTGCAGAAGGAGGGAATGATTTTTAACTATGATGCCGTTGAGAGGTTCATGCACCAAACTGCGGGACTGGAATTTCCATCGAACTTCTGAAATGGGTGGATTGGCCTGAATGTTACACTCGAAGTAAACGTCACTGCCTTCTCTTATATGCTCGTACTGTAAGCTAGCACCAAATACCAAAGTAAGCTGTGGAGGATCTGGAAATCAATGTAGTTAAAAATAATAAATAAATGAAGTAGCAAGACATATACGCGGAGCAACTGCATATATTTCAATTACATACTGCAATAGAAATTAAAAGACCTAAACTATTTATTAGATTACTCGATGAATACGATTTATATTACCTTAATTATTTAATAGTTTATTTGCTAAATTCTACACATTTAGAAATTTGGACATATATTTCATATTTCATACCATTCCCATTTACAGAGTAAGTATGATGATTATGGGAGCAAATATCTTTAGATATTAAATCTTATGCTCCTACTTGAAACATCTCAATTTAGTTCACACGTACTTTCACTAATGCATTTATTTCTTTAATTAAAATAATGCATACTGTACGTTAAGCTGTTCATCGGAGCTTAGTTAACGTAAATCTTATCTAATAACTGATTTTCAGTAAATTAGAAGTAATTATATTCACTTTAAATTTTAAATGGTTTTCCGCGTTGCCGCATCGAGAAATTCAATAATCAAAAAGGACCAAAACATTTTATTTAACATAAAGTAATAAATAATTTTTAACTCTATTCTTTGTACATTATTTTAAACATGAGGTCTACTATATCAATTATTGAAATAAATGAGTTGCATCAAACCTGAAAAAGAAGTAATTCAAGTATTATTTCCGAACATGATTAAGAACAATAGCAGATGCAACGTTAAATTTAAAATTTTATGGGATTCAATCTTAAATATGAAAAAGATATGTGCTGTCAACAACAATAAGAAACGAACACGATTTTGAACGACTATATGTCAGTTTTAAACAATTACAAAAGCAATATTCCTTACCTTAGAATATATCATGCAATATGTATTTATCTTTACAAGTGTAACTAAAGATAAGAATTTAAATCTAAGTTTCGAAATTTAAAAAGCAGGTAAAGCTACACTGCTGTTTGATTTCTTTTTAACAACATACAAAATACTTCAGTGCTACTATGCTTTATGTTCCGTATGATAGAAAGCTCACCAGGTACCGTATCTGTTTATAATTGTTATGTTTATAGAACATCTTAACGTAAAAATGTGACGCAATAATTAGAAGTAATTAAAGAAATTGCACTGAAATAAAAATTTTTTAATTCAAGACAATTCAAAACACATAATATATACGTATATATAAATGCACAGACTATATAATATATACATATAATGTATGACCTAACAGTAATAGGAATCCATGGGTTTGTATACATAATATAACAATTAACTAATATGTGAGATGTAAATTTTATTAACATATATTACATTGTAAAGTAGTTTCTCCCTCCTTTCATCATGCCTTTATGGTGTAATTGGAAGTACATTTAGCTCGTATTCGAGAGGTCCAGGGTTCGTGTACCGGAGAGGGCAACTGCATATTTTTCACGTCTCTGGCTTCAAAGAAACCTGATGAGTCTACAGTGGCGCCCGAATCGAAAAGGTGGTGGACAATAATTCGTCACCATCAGGATTTGGTGATTGGGTCCCCTAACGTCCAGTCACCCTTTAAAAAGATTGAATGTACAAGTTATTTTCTCCCTCCGTCCCTGCAGGCCTTCGTGATGTAACTCGAAGCACTCTCGACACATGTTCGAGAGTTTCGAAGTTCGTGAAAGTTCGAATCCCGAGGTGGGCATTGCGCATTTTTCACGGCGGGGGGGGCATTGCGCATCTCGGGTGGGCATTTCGAATCACGGGGTGGGCATTGCGCATCTATATAATTTAATGGCACAACGACGTCGGTTTTTCGTTATTTACATTACGTTCATTGTAATATCTTATATATTTTAATATCTTTCTTTTTTGTTTGTATGTTAATTAAACGCGCGTTATTTGTTTGTTTCAAAGCATAACATTTTGGAATATTTATCTCATTTTTATCGAGCTTAAAGTGTCTGATAGCTGGCAGAACACGCTAAATAAGCAATGCAATAAATTATTCTTTTACGAGTTAAACAATTTTAACATAAAGGTTTCAAGATTTTAATTAACTGTTTAATGCATTATGCTTTACACCGGAACTCGAAACCTTTTATATCAGAACTTGTTTCAGAACTTGAAAATTAATGAATGAATTCCGATTTTGAGATTTTTTAAGACATTATTTTTTTTTCATTTTTCAATTAATGTTTTGCCAAGGGTGAGCCAATAAAGCGACGGATTTAACATGTCCAAAAAATACTCTATGTTTTCAAAATAGAAAATATTCTTACGTACTTATAACAGCTAAATGTCCCGATTTAAAAATAAAAACTAATGCTTGGCACATATTCTCCAAGCCTTGTTCTACGGTACCGTACTCTCTCAATGAAATTCGTATTCACTTCCTCACATATCTGCCTATCGGAGTAACTAATGATATATTCCGTTTTCTGTTTACGTTCTTTTATTTTTACCTCTTAAGTTCGGATTCTTTAGGACTTAAAATAACACTGTCTACACAACATTGATGTTTTCACTAGACCGGCTCGATCGAGAAAATGATGATTTAATGTATGTTGCCGAACCTGTATCCTCAAATTTCTTCACTTCAAAAGATCGCACGGAGCTTTCTAACCGATTGTGCATAACACTCACCATTCTTGTAATGAGCTTTCACAATCAAAACTTAATTTTCCTTTCTGTATCTCCCCAAGTCGATAAGCTGCGAAATGAGCTGTCAGTAACAAAATGCCAGTCTTCCCAGGTCTTGACTGTAACAAGCATATAAAAATATTTCCTGTTTTCTGAAAATAATGTATTTTTGTGGGCAGATTAAGACTCAAGCTTTTGTTGAGACGCCCTATCTTTTACAGATATTCGATTGATATAATTCTTACTTTCAACATATTTATTTATTTACATTTCAAACGTTAAATATTTTACTCCGTTACAGAATCATTATAAAATTTTCAGAATTTTTGCATAGCAAATTTTATGCGCTGTTTTATTAATTTATAATTCTATTTATTTAATTTATTTAAGATATTTCCTTAACTCAGTTTTATACTATAATCAATGTTTTTAAAAGAAAAGAATATGTATTTAGTTCTATGCCAAAAGCAAGTATCTACGTTTTCCTTGTTTCTGCTTTAAGTATTTTAAAACCGTTTTCAAGTTTTATATAATTTTAAATGAGACGAGTGCATAGTTTTTGAGAAGATGATTATCATATATACATTATTAAACTTGGCATTTTTCAAAACCAAACAAATTATTTCTTCTTAAGCACATTCCATCCTAAGCAGCAAACAATGTTAGTAGACATATATTTTTAATAAGAAATGATAACTTTGATAGATCAACTGTAAAAAACTTTGTTAATTTACGCAAGATATTTAAAGTGTTTATTATTTCTCACTCAACGTTTATTTTCCGTTTGTATATAACTTGGATAAACCCAGTTACGTAATTCTCTTCAGCAGATTTGCCAGAACGAAAACAAAAATTCTGCAACATTTTCTACACCACGCTTTAGCTAGAATATAACAAAATATAATAAACCTTTTGTAAATACAGTGTAACTTAGTTGTAACAAGTAAATGTAAAAAAATATTTTCTTTTATTATTTCGAATATTGCTTCAGCATTGGTTCGCGAGCTATGCAAACTAAAATGTATTCCTTGCAGGAAAGAAAAAGTAGAACCAACCACGGTGTATGCAAGCAATCTATTTCTTTGTCATACGGCTTCCCGTATGAAGTCAAGGAAAAATAAATATTTTTGAAGTATATGGAATAAGCAGACATAAGCAGGCATGAATAGGCTGCGAAGCAAGCCTTGGTGTTACAGTTCTGCTTCAGAAACAGAAACGAGTTACTATATTTTCTAACACCTGCTTTTTTAAAACAAAACTGCGAAGTTTGTTATTTCAGTATTGCGTTATTTTTATACAGAAATAAGTAAACTAAGGCTGTATGTTATTGTAAAACTTTGTTATTTATGGTAAAGTAACACAATATATAGAATATATTTGAAGCATTATATATATATATATATTTATAAAGCACCATAGATAAAGTAGCATTAATACGTTATTTAAATGCTAAACGTGTCAATATTTGCTTTTAAAATCTTTTTATGCTACAAATGCGAAGACAAATGGAGACACATTTACATAACCCAGGAATATTCGAGTAACAGATGAAGATTCAAAGTCCATTTTATATGAAGGCATGATTGCAGATAGATATAATATACGAATCTATATTAGTTCTCCTTTGGTACTTGAGGGATGTAACTGTAAGCATGTCCGGCTAGCAACTGGAAGACTAACAGTTCGAATCTCTGTGAGAAAATAGATGTCTTTTTTCCTATTAAATTTAATATATCTATTCTAACGGTTGACTGAAATATGGTGAATGATAATTAATCACCACACGAATTTGGCTGATTAAATCTCACTTTTTTAAACCTTGACATCATTTAAATGGGGATGCATAAATTGAATTACAACGTATCTCCTGTGCGTGCTGTCGTAGTGTAATTAATAGCACGTCCTGTTCTGCAATCACGGTAATGGACTCTTCATTTGTGGATTAATTTAAATTGAGACGCTTCCTAAGCTGGCTGTATCAAGCATTTTCGATTTGCCTTAAATTATTTAAACATCTTCATTCTAAATGTCAAAGTTAGGCAGACAAAACAGTATTATAAGAACATCATTTTAATTAAATTTCGAAAATCTCGAATACAAAATTGAGAAAAGAAAAATAACTTTATTACATAAGAATACTTATGCATAATAATTTTGCGTTTACGTGTAGTTTGTTTTCGATTAAGTTTATTGTAAAGCGACGACCATTATTGCATGGTTTTGTCACAGAAATTTGCCATTTTGTCACAGAATTCTGTCATACTACCAAACTGCTTCATAATGTCTTCATAATGAAGCAAATATACTCAGAAATCATATCACTGAGTAGATTTGCTTCCACAATATATCTGAGTATGGGAATCCGTTCATCTTTCTAAAATTTCTAGCTTCATTTACAGCATCAATATAGTATGCATAGTACTGAAGATACTACAGAATCTGATACGAATTTCAACTGCAATTGGGCCTTCAGATTAATGACCACTATATGCGTACTACACAGACAGAAATAGATAGAAAGGAGCAACTTTAGAGTAATTAGCATAATAGAGTCCTTACTTAAAGTTTACATCGTTTGAAATATTTTTCTTGGTAGTCAGTTTTATTTACCGACTTTTTGGAAATTATTTAAAAACTGTCCTCTTTTTTCTGCTTTAAAAGTGTAATGATTGCTTAAAAATTTGGATGTATTGTAGTTCATTAGTCGAATAAAAGAGATTACAGATCGCGTTAAATGTAAATGAGAAGTATAGTAGTATTTAAGTTTCACTGACTTCGAGAGAGAGAGTTAGGATTCTTGAATACCGCGCGCTTGCCTTTTGGCTACGTCTCTCTACTGTTACTACGTTCGGCCGTATTGCGTGCGTTTTAATAGCTTCCCTGGCTAATTTAATGTTATGGACCAACTAGTTTTAAACTGTGCTAGGTTCAGCAAAATCTCCTGAGTTAGTCATTAGTTAGTTCTTATTTCTTACATTTTGAGTTTCAGCCCAAGTGGAGGCTTTACTGTACGCCCTGAGAAAGGGGCCAACTTTAAAATATTTATTTTGTGCGAATAAAGGGTAACACGTTTCTTTTCTTGGATTTAAGTGATTATTCATTTAGCAGTTCACTAGGTCCTCAACATTTAGTTAATAGAATACAAGTGAGGAATGATTTTTAAAAGTTATTATGATAAATGCTACTTTAGGTAACTAATTACTGATAGTTCGACCTGGCTTCAAACCCTAGAGAATGAGCTGGAAGCGAAGGTGGTTTTGTCTCATGTATAAAATAAATGTGGTGTTTTTGGCTCATGTATAAAGTAAATGTAAGCCAAATTTTCTCAGAGCGTTCTCCACGAATCTTTTCCATAAGCAGATTTCCCTCGTATGCTTTCTCATTTCAAATAATGTAACTTAAATTACTTTATAAAAGTTCAAGTATTTCAGAAAGGGTTTCTAAGCTTTAGAGAGCAAAAGTAATTTTGAGTTACATTTATTTGTATTTCTGAAATGTTTTAAGGCACATAATTATAATACGTTTATAAGAATCATGTAATAAGTAGATTCTTGATATAATGTGGCAGTTAGTAGAAGAACATTATAACAAAATTAATCATGCTTTTATGTCTTGCGTATATTGTGGCATTTGATGACCCTCAAAGCATATACATTATAGTTTTTCCTATTTTATTTAAGAGCTAAATTAACAAAAAATCACTTGAAAAATGTTCTGTCAATAAAAGATGACGAAAATATTTACGACAACATAGGGTTGGTGACAGCTTTGGTGCAGCAGATGCAATGAGTCCGCAATTTTTATATCCCGAACAAAAGGAAAGATTCAAACCTGAAGTGAATATTTGAAACGTGAAATTTGGTAATATTTCAGTCATAGCAATACTATGATTGTGCTAACCATACATGCGAGATCTTTAAAAAAACGGGTTTAGAAATAGTTTCAAAGTTCTCTCTTTTCTTACTAACTCTATTTTATCCATA
Organism: Stegodyphus mimosarum; assembly: GCA_000611955.2. Taxonomy (NCBI): domain Eukaryota; kingdom Metazoa; phylum Arthropoda; class Arachnida; order Araneae; family Eresidae; genus Stegodyphus; species Stegodyphus mimosarum. The sequence goes on from KK114770.1 coordinate 366,479, forward strand.
CTGAACTGGTGCTAATAGTAATAACTAAAGGCAAAGCATAAATTTTCTTTCCATTTTCCTAAATAATAAATGATTAAATAATTTTTAAAACTAACAAGGAAATTGCTCGACGATAGACTTTTGAATCTGAACATTAAGGGCACACAAATGATCCAGATGGATAAGATCGCTGAACGCCAGTTTTGGTAGCCGGCAAACTGGCTGGCTACATTGCTATTTTTGCGGTTTTTTCCGCGTGCAACTTTTATGCGAGCTAATTTCTCAAAGAAAGTTCTCGACAGAAGAATTCTTCCGTTAGGTATACATATATCGTGTGAGGTTCCCGTATTTCTAGCAAATTATAAATTTAATATAGAAATACTGTCACAAAGTATAATATTAGTTTGTTTCTTTAATAATATAAATATTATCCCTTTTTATTGAAAAGTATTACTCTTTCCTACCATTCAGATATTGTTTGGGACTTAATAAAATTTCTTACCTCTGTGATCCTTTATCTTAAAGGTCGTTCATGAGATAACAGTTCTGAAAACAAGTATACTTCTCTAATAGACAACACTGAGAATTGATTTTTAGTAAATTATGTTTAAATGTGTTCTAAAAATAATTTGAATAACAGACTCTGGTTACGAAGGATTGTTTAAGATTGAAATATTAGTAATTTTAACGAAATGCAAATAAAACGTCCTTTCATAGCTAATTATTTGCTTACAGAAGGCGAATATAAAGTTTAGTGAAAAGCTTCTGCAAATTAAATTACCTATTCACTCTCAGAAGATTCTGTAAAGCTACGTCAAATTTTGTTTCAATTTACTATGAAGTATTTAATTTCACAAATGGTTGAATTAACATTTTTGTTCAAATAATTAAGTTTCCGAATCTGAAGTTAATAAGGAAAATATTTTAAAGTTGTACTTAGACTATTTACCTCGGTTTACAGCTTTACGAATTATCTTGGCTAAAGCTGATATTTTATGATTACTGATTGCCAGGGAAGGAAAGAAGCACATTGTATTTAAACATATGATAATCTAAATATTTATGAAAACACAATGATTATCAAAAAAAGGGGGTGTGAGATTTTATTTTTTTATAACACAAAACTATTTTCCATGTTAAACGTCGAAGTAACATTTGTTGGCTTTTATATTATTTCTTGCGTTTGCGTTTTCAGTACTGTTGCTGAAAATCAGTATGGTTTTGTAAATTATCAGTTTATAAGTTTTCGAAGGAAATGTCTCTCTACATTAAAATAAAAGTTCATTAGTAATAAATATTTCAGCAGTTATAACATTATTACACATAGCTACAGTATTATTATATAGGCATAACAATGAAATTAAGTGTGATTAATACCCGTGAAAGATCTTCATAAAGTTACTCGAGCCTTTTCTGTTACAGGGCAATTTCAGCCAATCAGTTTTTTTTTCATAGCCCTATGTTAGCCAATATTGCACACCCATTTAAATTAAATATTTTGTTTTTATCTTTATGAATGTTTTCTAGGTTTAAACATAAGTATAGCGTACAGAAAGTTCTTAAAGTGTGCTATTTGTTTTCCTTCTTTGTTTATTGAAACAATCATATGGTAAATTTGCTTCCTCGTTAAAAGCGTCGGCGTTGGTGCATCCTTTTGGACTAAACTGTATGGTACTTATATTTCTATAACAGAATAGATCTATCTACTTTTATTTTCAAAGCAATTTCGAATGATTTGAATCTGACTTCAGATTATTTCAATATGATTAAACAAATGCAGTTACTGAGATTACAAATTATGTTACAGTAAAAGGTGCAGGGTGTTTATAAATGATTGGTGCAGTTAAGTTTTAAAAATTACTAATATTGCTGTTGTCATGTCCATGTAGTTTGATGAAAGAATCGTTTTTAAAGCCTCAAGGAGGTTGAACTTCTAGTTTCCACCTCAATTTTGAAGAAAGCACACAGGGGTGGGTCCAGGAGTCTTCCAATTCGCTCCTCTACCACCAAGCCACACGAGAGGACTTTCGTCTCGCCATATATTTAGAGTGCACTCGTGCCGCAAAGACACAAACATCCATGCCTCCTCCGGGATTCGAACCCCGGCCCTTTAGTATCGCAGTAACAAACCTACACAGTAAGCATTGGCAACTGTCCGAGTTTCTCATGCGCTACCTGCTGTTTGCGTGACAAGTTTACTAGGCAACCGCAGGGTCAGTTTCCCAAATTGGTGCCGTAAGAGAAAAGGTTTCCTGTGTCCAGATCTGTGGTTTCAGTGCAGCATGAATTTCGCTCACGTTTTCTGTTCATTGTCCCGCGAGAAAGTGCACTGCCCACTTTTCTTCGAACAAGAAACTGTTATAGGTGACTCAATTCTAGTCACGTCGGAAAACTGGTTGTTACCGTAACTGAACACCAATTATGATGATTACATTTTGCAATTGGACAGCTCTACTCCCCATTTTCACAGGAATGTGCGAGAGCTTCTTAATCGTGTTCTTGAACAACGCTGGATAGGCCATGATGCAACAGCAGACAACAAACGTCTCCCCTGGCCATCCCGTTTTCCGGATTTACCACCACTCGATTTCTTTCTGTCTTTTAGGTTTCAATGTTTAAAAGTAGTGGTTTAAACTGCTTTATTTTGAGTATTTCTTTTGGCATTCATTAAACACAACTTTGGGAAAGCTAGATGATCCGCATTTCATTATTTGCCTTAGGTACTGTTAAATTGTGACTATTTCATTTATTTGTCAGTCGTTCAGATAAGGAGATTATCCTCAATAATTTTGATTCATGATTATTTATCTTCATATCATAGCCAGCTTCGTCATCTTCATCGTCGTTGAACTACACAAACCGATAATGTTTCAATGATTAAAAAAAAGCATGATTTAATAGTGCTCCAAGTCTCATTTCGAAAACGGGTAGTTGTACCAAATTAGTATCATTATCGGTTTTTACTCATACAGACATTATCATGTTAACTAAATGTCATTATAAAGAGGTTAGGTTGCATTCACACTGATATTATAACGAATCAGTAACTAAATACATAACAGATACAAAGTGCAGTTAATAATCATTTGACTTTTCATTAAATTAGAAGTATATTTGAAATTTTTAACTTAACAACATTGCAGAATTTAAACAAACAAATGCAATGTAAATCTTTAAAAATAATAAATTTCAAAATTTATTTAAAAAGGACTTGAAAAGTGTACTGCGCTTTCGCTGCAAAGAATAAAAATTTAGCTTTATCTAGCATTTATAAATGAAAAATTATCGCTAACGAAATGTGAAGTGAAATTTAGATAGCAAATGTGTATTATTGTGGAAATTAAAAATTTGAATTAATAATTAACGAATATTTTTTTAAACTGGAAGTGGTAATTAAAAAGCTCAAAAAATGCGAAGCAAAAAAAAAGAGAATCATTGTTGATTCCATAGAAATATTCCAACTGATTCAAATATATATATATATATATATATATATATACATGGAAAACACTTAGACTGTGTTCATCTAAATGTTTAAACAAATGTAATTGGCTGACAAAATAATTATTTCAGTCATGATAGGTTAAGAAATGACCTCAAATCTGCTCTCATGATATACTTGGTAATCATCATGGGACATAGAAATAATAACGCGATTTGTGTATGCTAATTTTTTTAGACTTTCGGGTTTTTGTTAAATCGTATTCTATTTGATGAACTTGCACTTTCTAAATTTCTTCTTTTGAAACATATTTAATACCAGTATTAATTCTGAAATCCAGGGATAAGATAATAGAAAGCATTTAATGTGCAAACACAGTAATTTAAATCAAGAATAAAGTCAGCGTTTTTCACTGCCGATAATTGAAATTGAATATGAGGAATTTACACATATTTCTTCACATGGTTTATATTATTTCTTCTTGAATCCCAAATATTTACAGTGTTCAATTTGCTTTAACTTTCAGATACTTATTCTGAATATTATTGTATTACTAAGTAGCAATTTATATCATTAATACAAAGTAATTTTAAATACGTTTGGATCTTCTTAAATGCTTTATAATCTTAAAATGTAAAATTTTGAGTACGCTTTTGCTTGTTCTTTGTTTGTATGGATAAACTCATTAGATCTTGAAAACAAATTTTACCAATACTATGGATGAAGCTTTCTTGTAAGATTGCTCTCTACGCATTTGCTGTGACAGTACAATAGTTACTTTTTTTTATTTCAAAATTCGATACAAACTAGTCGAAGGTATTTTTGACTTATTTTTCGCATGAACCCTTGTTTAACGATCAAATAATTAATCGAAAATCTTCGATCGTTATGCCATCTTATAGCTCAGAAATTAATCTTTTAAGTGAAATGTATTCGGAATTGCTAATTTTAGTGATTTTTCCATCATATTATTTCTGGGCTGTGCACAGTCTTATGTATTACTTATTTCAGTTGTTATTTAAATTGTTTTAAAGGTAATGATTTATTTATTTTGCTTCAGACTTAAAGATTAATTTGTTTTTATTTTTTTGTAGTTGAACTTAAGTTTCTTTGGCTTGTTGAAAAGTAATTGTAGTCATTTAATTTGTTCTCTTGACAGTTTTGGTTAACGCTGATTTTAAGTTGCTTGTGTAATTAATTTTTCTTCTTTACTTTTGGTTGGGTAACTATTTAAATTTCTGTTTAGTTAATTATTTTTTTTAACCTTGGTTGTTAATGTTAATCTCTTGATAAGTTGACCCTTAAGGTCAATCTTTTAAAGTTTTGTTTACACAAGTTGGTGTTTAAAGTTTAATTAAGTTTTATTGTGCCCCCTTTTCTGCTAAATTTGGGATCCATATTTTCTGACTATGGTGGTCGTTTTGGTGTTGTGGAGAATATAAAAAATTTTCATACTTGATTATTGTATTTTAACTGAAGTAATTTTTATTTCCTTACTATGGTGGTCGTGTTTGGTGCTGGAATAAACCCAAGAAAATTATCTATGAAATTATTATATTTTTATTTAAGTACTTATCATTATTGAAGTTAATTTGTGTGTAAAATCAATAATTAATACCTATCCTTCAAAACTTTTCCGTTGCCTTTCCAAATTATTTATGGGCTTGTTTTCGATTTCTTCGCCCGCTAGACGGTAGTCTGTGAAACATCTGTCAACATTAGTAAAGTTTGCACCCTGCGGGAGAGGCTAGATCCAACACTACTAATCCTGCCGCAAACTTGAGGGGGACGGGGTGTTTTGCTTACTCGCAGGCTTTTCCTATGCTGGAATGGGACCCCTCGTCGAGGCTAGCAGCGATATGCGCCAATTGCGGGAGCTCTTTCTACGTGGAGATGCACCTTCCCGCGTGTTTTTCCCCTGGGGTTGTCGGGCTGTTGGCGGTTTTCCTACCATCTAAAATCGCCAATCGAGCAGTCTTGGCGAATTGAGTAAAAAGGCTTGGGAGCTGGCGACGAGGGAGGACTGACGCAAGACTGACAGGAGAGAGACACGAGGCAGACACGCCGCCATTGACGGAAGGAGACGGAGAACGAAAAATACTATCTGAAGAGTAGCTGTCAGCGTTATCAGAGAAACAACGATGTCGGAAGAAATAGAAATGGACGAGAGAAAAGCTACTATGGAGGGCGAAGTAAATGTTTAAACTTTTTCTTAACTAATTACTTCCTTTTTTTCTCTCCTTATAGAAAGCAAGCAATGGCACTCCACCGTTTTTGTGACGTCTACTGCCATGATTCTGTAACAAGTAACCTGGCTATGTTAACTTCACTTTTGGAACGTTAAATTGTGGTAGCGCTGTGACGTTGGCCTAAGTTTGTTTGTCGAATGTCGGTATCTACAAATGCTAACTTCCCTGTTTGGAACGGTATGATTTTATGTTTTTTCCCACCCCCCCCCCAAATGAAAAATTCTGAATTAATTCAAAATATCTTAATAAATTCTATATTTAATTTTAACCTTTCTTGAAATGTTTCACTTTTAATTTAGAACACTAGACCTGACTATATTTTAACACAACGCAAATTTAATTATTCTGTTGGAGCTCTTGGTCACTATTTACGATTGATTTGAACACTAGTTTTACAGCATATATTGTGTTTATCATGTTGTCACAAACTTTCAAAAACTATTTTACACATTCATGTTATTGAGAATTGTTTATCCAAATATTGACTTATCATTTGGTATTGATCTTAAAACATAAACACAAACTCTTAATAATTAAAAGCTCCAACAACAGTAACGGATATTTTAATTAAAACATCAAACTAAAATTTATGTAAACTGAACGGATACAGTACACCATTGACAGATCTGAAGATCTTGAATGAACGATTACCTTGTAGAGACACTAGGTTATTTTGAAGGAAATGTCAAAAATATGCAGTGCCCTCGAAGGGACTCAAACCGCGTTGAAGACGCGTCGAGTATTTTTCAATTACACCACGATGGCGCGTGGAAAGCAGGAACAAAATACCTTATAACGTTACAAGTTTCTTTTCTATATTTATTAAGGATAGAAATATTTACTATTTTATATGCAATAATTCTTTCTTTATTTATTTTCCTGAATGTCATGTAGAAAAAAATATGAAATAAAATAAACATTGTAAACGACCTTTTCCTTTTCTAATTCTCAGAAGAAATTTCTAAGTAACACGGTTTTAGCTAAATGCACTAAAACTAGAAATATATTTGTTTGGTTACTGGAACAATCATGAATTTATGGGTCTGAAATTAAAAGCACTGGTGTCTCATGAAAAAATGCGTTGGTGCGCTAACATAATTTTAGGCAGAAACTGATGTACATCATAGAAACGATATCAGAATGATTACGTTCAATTCACTTGGACATCTTTTTAGAATTATTATTTAAATTCCTTCCTCATTCAAAACCCCGTAAACGTCTTTTAATTAGATATAACTAAAACAGCAACAGCAATGTTTTTTTTTATATTTCATTACAATTAACTTAAGTTAAATGCTTTAATAATCTCTATAATATATTTATATTATAGGGATTATTTCCTTTTTTCAAAGCAAGAAGCGTGAAAAGCCAGATGTGCTCCCACGGGGACTGATCCGAACGAAGCATTTTCTAATTCTTAGCTGGGCTTTGTTAATCACTTGCAATATGATAGCACTTCGGGAAAATAAGAAAATTTCGTTTGATATATTTTATTCTCTTCTCCGTTATATTATTTTATAATTGTTTAGCTAATGCTTATGATGAACCAAATTATTTATCGCCAGTCTATTTTACATCAGATTTAGCAAATAATATTTTTCAACCCTTAAGCTTCTGCATATGGAATTAGACACGTCAACACGTAGTAATAAAATGAAAATTCACTAATCCAAACTAAACAAAAGCTCTGAATATTTATTACTGCAATGCTAGAATTCCTCTTTGCTACCTTTAATCAATAGGCCTTCACACTAGGCCTGTAACTTCTTTTACTTATAGCTCTTTCGTGTAATTCATCCGGTTTACCTAAAAAGCCATCTTTCCAACGAATTTATGCCTTCTAGGTTTTCTGAAGTTTATTTCTAACTAATTAACTTATAACTCTCTAAGTGACTTCTGATTCTCTAGAATTATTTGCAAGTTTAAAGCAAGAGATGAATATATGAATTAATTTCAATATTTTCAGTTTTCTCGAAAATTCTTTCATTTCCTATGATGTGGAAACAACCTTATCTTCAACATTTTATTTCGGCTTATATATAAAAAGTTATTTAATCATGTTAGTAAATCTACTGACATGTGATCGAAAAATTGTGTATGATCATTAATTCATGGAAGACGAGCTCAAATTCATTGGGTTATATTACATTGCCCTGACAAGAGTTAAAATTGATTTATTCTATAATTTATACATCTGTTGTTAAACATACAGCTTGCCACCTTAACTGTCTTCATACGGTGTTACCCTTGGACGTTTAGTAGCGCGATTTAAATAGTTCTGTTTCGGAGCTTTATTAAAAGTCACTGATTATTTACATCAAACTTGTAAGTATTTTCGAGTCTTAATGTCTTAATACATGCATTAGCGTATTAGTTACTTCTCGATGTGCTTCAGTTATTAAAAGCTTTTCACCGTCCAAGCCAAAGTGGTACATAGTTCATGACATGTCTAATTTTCCTTGCTACCTTGTTTTAAGTAGAGGAAGTATTGTAACCTCGAAAATCTCGGGATGATATTTCAACGAAAATTTTCATTTTGACAGTTCCCGAATCCATCTGGACTCTTTGCTATTTGACTACTTTATTTGGACTATTTGACGTCTATGCTTACAGGCAAAATAAAGGACTTCTTTTTCCAAAAATGGATTGTAAAATGGATTTAAAATGAATTCAGAAGGGTTTTCCGTGGGATATGTACATTAGTAGATAACTACACATATGTACATATCTACATATATA
>KK114770.1:375027-398103 GCA_000611955.2 Stegodyphus mimosarum
TAGTTTAAAGATCCTTATTCGGTCCTTACTTTCTCAACCGTTGGTTGTAACCATATGCTTCTAACTACAGAAGTGTTTTAAATGACGAAAATATTCATGCCTTAACAATATCAAATTAAAAAGTAAAAATAATAATTTTCGAGAAATAACGAAATCTAATTTTGAATGCGGTCTCCCAGTTCCTATACTTATATTTGGAAAAGTTTTATACACGTTATTAAATGAATAAACTCTAGCTAAATAGAGTTCATTATTGGAAAGATTAAGTATGTCTCAATGGTATATTTTCGAAAGTTTGTACTTTGAAAATTAGATGAAGGTGGCAAATGCATTTAAATCGTAAATTTAAAGAAATCACTTTTATTCAGTGAAAATTACTAGTAATTAATATAACGATTTTAAATAATATATTTTTTGAAAGTTTTAATTACATATTTGTGGAAAGGGATGACTTACATTGGACATTGAGGATGAGGCTGTCTTTTAAGGCACTTTCTAGAAGATGTGGGTTTTGAGCTTTGCATACCAGCTTTTTGGCATTATCATCAGCTGATACTACAAAACTGAGACTGCTCACTGATATGCTGCCATAAACATTATGTATAGCCAAATGTGTGACATTCTCTTCTCCTTTATTCCAACATATCACAGCAGGAGGTTTGGAGCCTTCACTCTGACAGTTCACTTCTAAGTTGTCACCAACTTTCAGGACACCAGGTGCCATTGTGATCTGAACGCTCGTTGGCTTCACTGAAAATAAAACGAATATCTTATCAACAGAACTCTTGTTATCTATTGCAAGCAATGATGAATACATTATTCTTAATTTTGTAGAGGAAAGATATTTTATAAAGTAAAATTAGCAGAAACGAATGGGACCATTAAACCAAGAGCTGATAAATAGAGTTCATGAAAACTAGATTTATTTTTAGTACGAAAATAAATGAAATTTTTAGAATGGTTCTTGAAATATTCATACCTTTATGTTTTCAACATAATTAAAACCTTAAGGCATCACAAGAACTTGTGATTCAAAAAATCAGTTTTTTGACCATTTATCGATCCTGTGTAATCTATTTAATACTCGCTAAAATACCCAAAAGTGTTTTTCCCCATTAACTGAAAACTTGCATTTTAAATTAATATTTGAAACCTATAAATGTGATAAGCAAAATTTAAAATTTTTTCACAGCTTGTTTAGCAATAAATGAAGAATTGCACTTTTACAAAAATGGTGTCATCCTAAATGTGTTCATTTTTTTTCATGCAGAAAATTGTTTCAGGATAAAAATCAGTTAATCGTGCTATTGATTTCAGATGTTTAGCTTTGTTTGATGGAAAACATAGTAAAATTTAATTTGCGCTATATTTTGATATATTATTACCTTGTAAAAATATACATCAAATTATAATAAAAAGGATCAAGTAATATGATGGTGTTTAATTTCATTAAAATCATTATACTATAGTAGAAGTCTCATAAACTTACAATGAAAGGTTTTTGAAACAACTTTTCATTGTAAATTGAAATATTCATTTTAAATTGTAATTTTTGAAACAAGTTGCGCGAAACAGCTTTTGAGATAAAGGGGTTTAAAGCTACTCTCGTAAAAATATTCACATTTGTAATTTTATAATATCAACTAGTATTTTTAATCCGTGTTAAGCTGTTTTTCATCCATTCTGAATGAAGTTAATTTAACACTACGCATGTTTGATGCAAGCAGGATGAAATTTCTTGAATACAAACAAAGGATGTGTATGCTTAAGAAAATGTGTGTCAAATATCTCTTTATACATTTATACACATACGCGAGCTATAATAATAACCAATTATACCGTCTGGAAGTTTTATGTTTTTAATCATACTCGATAAAATATTAATGGTTTAATAATATGGTTTATTCCATATTGCGCATGAGATGAATTTTAAACATATTAGCTACTTAAATTACATATATATTCCCATATTTTTCAATTGCCCAAAAAATGGGAATTTATTTTCGTGCTCTATGATATTTTATCTCAAAAATATGCAAGGAAATCCTTTAGCTTTAACAGTCACGTTAAGAGTTTTAAAAAAATGCATTAATATCAGGTATAATTAAGTCAATCATTAATGATTCGCAAATAAATAATCAAGCAAATTCATTAATCAATTTTATGAAAATTATTAATTTCAGTTATGAGGGAAATTTATATATTGTAAAAGCTCATACTTTAACCACTTCGGCTTCAGAAATTTGGTTCTCACTCTGCAAAAGAGAGCGGTGTTATCACGAATATAATTTTGATTGAACGTGTTTCTTTAATCTCACGTTGTCAAGTAAAATTTAAGCTTTAAATAGCATTTTTAAGAGATTTACGACTTTTCGCAGCACAAACATGGACTTTTATCTCATTTGATTTAACGGAACAAAAGGAGAACAGAGATAAGTAAAACACATTTCTTTCTGTGAAATGGAATTTACTTCTTTTCCTAGATAGATGAAAAACAGAATTTAGGAAGAAATAAATCCAATTTTGAAGAGAGTATCCTTAAAAAAACCTATTATATTATATATTTATAAATTATGTGAAGCATGCTGTAGACCAATAAAGATTTGAAATTCAGGATACAAAAATAAAGAAAGAAATATGTAAACTTGAGTAAAATAACGTTGCTAAATATTTTAATATAAAATTATAGACTATTTGATAAACTGCGAAGGTCAGTATTTAAAATACGCACAGGAAATAAAAAAACTTTATTGTTTAGCCAAGTTTATTTCTTTAAGATTATAAGGTATTTCTCCCGCCTTCTTCGCATGTCTTTGTGGTGTAGGGGTCAGCACGCTCGATGCGTAACCGAAAGGTCTGTGGTTCGAATCTCGGCGATTATATTGCTCATTTTTCATCACTGTTGCTTCTAAATAACCCTAATGTCTCTACACTAGCGCCCGAACTGAAAAGGTGGTGGATAATTTCTCCACGACCAGGATTTGGCGATTGGGTGCCCAAAACACCAGTCGCCCTTTAAAACGGGGAGTATATAAGGTATTTCTTCAGCCTTCGTGGTGTAGGGGTTGTCACGCTCGGCGCGTAATCGAGGGGTTCGTGCTTCGATTCCCGACGAAGGCTTTGCTCATTTTCCCTATCTCCTGCTTCGAAATACCTAATGTCTCTACAAGATAGTAAAAATTATTCATGCATTTAAAACAAACTACGGAGCATTATTTCGAAAACGAAAAATAAAGAGAACTTTCATAAATTATATTCGATTGTGATCATAAAATAAAACTAATTTATAAAATGAGGTACAGTGTACATAAAGTGCAAAAAATTTTTTACCATCTACCGAGTTTAAAATATGCAACGCCTCAAAGCGCTTTAACATCCGCTTCTTCTAAAATACTTGGGTAAATATAAAATGTAAATGTTAATAGTAAATAAACCGTGTTTTTGGAAAATCTTATACAAGTAGTAAAACGGTAGCACAAAGAACTCGCAAAAAATGAGTTAAATATATTATTTGTAAGACTTGATTCATAAATCATCAGTTATATTTTTACTGCTATTTAAGTTTGAATATTAGCATGGTAATAATTCAGTTATTATCTTTTTCATACAATTATAAAACGCAAACAGCAGATTCTCAAGCGAAAGTTCACGAATTATCCCACATTTTTAGTTCTAATCCTAGTAATTGCGTTAATATTGATCAATAAAGTAGGATGAAGATCCATTTCTCTGTACCTGAAGCTAAATATTGATCACTGGATTCAGAAAAATTAAAAAATAACAATACGGAACATAGATGTAATCAAAGAACAACAGATATCTTATTTCTAAACATTAAAATTATTATTTTTTCCCATTTTTGTTTGTGACCTAAAAGTGTCTTGGATGAAACCGGCTGCAGTTGTATTGTGAAATTAACTATCTCTTTTTCGAGCATTTAAATTTTGATAATTCAGGATCGAGGGACTAAAAGATCGATTTTATATCATCGTTACTGATCCCAAATCAATTGAACTGTGTTTATAATAATCTTGTAGTGTATCCTTCATCTTATAATTATAAATATCTAACTATTTTCTCATTAGAATTGTCACATATTTTCTCTTATGTATACGTGCACAGTATCTTGTACCTACCATAGTTACTGAACACTTACTAAAACGCATTTATTTTTGCATTCGGCTGTTAGCGCTAATGCAATTTCTTAACAAGTAATACAGCAGTTAAAAGAGATGGTATTTAATTATAAAACCCATTTCAATGCAATTACTGCATGCGCATTTCTGTTAAATATAACTGCGATGATTATAAGAAGATTCACGTTCATGCTTTAATTAACTTTTTTAATTAAAAAAATAATGTTATGCTATCAGATTATTGATGTGTATTATTAGAACACAGCTATTTGACTTCAAAATGTAGTACTCTTTTAAAAAATATAATTATGAATTACCGCCTTCTCTATACGAAAAGCAAGTATATCCTGTCCTACTATAACATGAATAATGTTCAATCGATGAGATTTAAAACCTTTCATTTATCTTACATAGCTTAAAAATAAGCATGAATAATGCTTATAAATAATAATGCTACCTCAATACACGTAAGTAAAATGAAAATATTAATTATTTTTCTTTAATTCATTTCAATAACATTTTTGCTCATTAATTACCGTCTTTTACAAAAATATTCCAGCCTACTCACATACTCACAGTTCATGTCTATTGTCACAGAAGCGTAAACGGCCGCTGTGGCATTGTTATTGTGTGCTTGACAGATGAGAACACTTAATAAATCTTCTCTTCTTAAACGTTCAAATACAAGTTCATTCTTCACGCTCCCAACTTCATCCATGATTATTTTACCCTGGAGAATATTATGGCCTTTTCTCCATATCACATAAGGTTTTGGGCGACCTAAAAGACATCAATGCAATTGCTTTAAAATCAACTGTACTTTCTTTTTTTTTAGAAATTCTGCTATAAGCTAATGCAAAATGATAATATATGATTAACTGAAGATACGTTAAAAATAAATATTCCTATATTAAACAGCATTATTCAGTAATTGGTTATTGAATTAAGATAATGTGCAGTTAAGTAATTCCAAAGTTCCAAAGTTCCGAGTTTATATTTAATACAAACCTTCATCTGAAAGAGATCTGCAAATAAGAAAATGTGTTTATGGTAATTTAAACTCGTCTGTTCATGCAATTTATTATTAAGTAGAATCTGTTTTATATATTTTAAAGCCGAGGAGGGGCGATATTACTGATATTTCTAAAGAAATTTTGACAGGTAACTAAGATGCTAATAATGGACTTTTTCCATGTGTATGAAAAAAGAGAAAGAAATATCATTTTTCCAGTTTCATTCTTCATTTTATTATGAAGTATTAAAGACAAGTATTCTTTATTTGTTATATCAAAATATATTTTAAAACAAAATTAAAATATTTCAATCTTAAAGAGACACCTATTTCGTATTTATTTTATAATACGGTAAAGTATGCATTGATGTTTAAAAATATTACTGAGAAATATTTACAAAATCATATACAAATTTGCAAAAGGGATAGCACATTTTCGTGAAGATATACTGTCTTTTGACACATTTAGGTGCCCCTTTATTGTACATTATTTTTAAGCTATGCAAACGTGCTACTAGTAACATTATTTAACTGTATTTAATTGTAACATATAGACGTGTTTTAAAACGTTCTGGCAAAACGTTGTATAGACGTTCTTTATTAAACGTTCGTGATATGTTACATGAAATTACCATCGTCACCGGTATAGGACAAGGTATCATCGGTTATAGAATTGTTATTTTTTATTTTTAAAGAAATACCAGGTCATTGGCCATCAGGTAACAGTGTAGAATTGTAACATATAGATGTGATTTAAAACTTTTAGGTAGGACGTTGTACGGATGTTCTTTATAAAACGTTCTTCACACGTTAAATGAGGGTGTCACTAACACCGGGACTTAACGTACTATGAGGTTTTAAAACTGTAACGTATGGACGTGATTCAGAGCGATTCACCTGAATGTTCCCGACACGTTTGCGAAACACTTACATTGAACCTTCTCTGAACGTGATGATGCTAGCTGGGAAATGTGATTGTTAAAGATACGGCATTGACTAGAAATTAGCCTTGTATTTTCTGGTCATGGACAATAGAGTATACATGTTGTTGATATTCTGTGATATGAAAAAGAACGATTAATAAATGATGGAATACATCTTGAGATGAAATATTTACAAGTGAGAAAAAACATAACAATCTTTGAACTTAATCTGCATATAAAAATGCGACTACATAATATATGCAGCATGCGGAATCTAATTACAAAGTATATGCATTATGCGGAAATGAAACATTTGATGTAATTCTAAAATTATTGTATACTATTTGAAAGCTGTTTTTCAATGCAAGTCCACGTAATAATGAACTAAGAAATCGTTACTTCTTTTCGCAATAGGATTAATTATTGGCATTAATTTTAGAGAAGATATCACACATATTTTTCTTCTTGAAATAGCAATGACAATTGTTTCATACCATGTTCTATCAAATATTTTGATAAAATTAAAATTTTAAATTACGCATATATTTAGCAAATATCTTGTCTAGCAGTCTGGCATTGTCATATTTATTACCATTTTTTCATCTAAATATTTGAGCAATTTATAAATTACAATTAGTTTAATGAACGCGCCTATCCTGTAACTGAGCGTACACATACTTGCATGCGGAGATGTGACTGCGGAGGGGATATAAGCCCACTAGCGGGTTTCGGCAATTCATGTGCTCGTAATCCTTTAAGACATTCGCCTTGCTTCTCGCAAGAGTTGCGTAAATGTTTTAAGGTATCAGGTAAAATGATTACCCTCCAACGTATGAACAAAGGAATGAGATGGAGAACTGACGGTAAATTAGAGGAAGGCCAATGAAACGCGCAGGTGGCTACAGAACTTAGTGTAACGCCCGGTTTCGTCTATAATGTTTCAGGACACAGAATATATATCAAGATGACCGAAAACAGGTCGACCAAGATCCACAACAACAAATGAGGATTGTTATTTCGAATTTTCAGGGTTACAATATAGAACTGCTACAAATTCATAGCTCTTACGTGAGCTGTATGTTGCAACTGGAACCTTAGTTTCACGATTTACAGTTGCCCGAAGTTTCATGATATAGGGCTTAAGGCCAGAAGACCTGCTATTTGCGTCCTGCTTACTACAGCACAGAAAACAGCTAGCGTGGTGTATATAACATGCGGCTTAGACCAGACTTCAGTGCAGCACCAGGCATTTTACAGATGTGTCTCATTTTACGGATGTCATTCAAGGATACTCCGGAAACAGAATTTTCAGGGACGAAGATTCGAGATTTTATAGCACTTTCATCTATCACAGTTTAACGCTCCACTTAGCCACTGATGGGCAAAAGGAATGTATAGGTACATTTAACAAACATAGTACAACTGTGAAAAGTTGGGAATAACAGGCATTTGAACCCGTGAAGCTGGAAGGAAATACAGGTTCTTGTTTCTTCAAAAGGGAAAAATGAAATAAAGTGTCTTGTACCAGAATCATTACCTCTTGTCATACTTTTGAAAATAATAATAAGAATAATTATTATTATAGTAAAGGTCTGAAAGCTTCAAGATTATATATTATGCCCAAATGGGGAATTTTTTTCATTTACATACACATACATTTTTCGAGAACATTTGGACTAAAAATAATTAAATATTTAAAAATAGCATATGTTTTGAAGTTCCAGTAGGCAGTTTTGCGTTCTGGAGATAAATTTATTCCGGATAGTGTTGCCATTGCTCGCTTCGAAATTATAGAGTTTGTTAATCGAAAATTCTTTATATCAATCAAAAATTCATTAATTTTTATTATTTATGAAATAAACGTACGTAACTTCAAACGTAAGTTAAGTAAACGTACGTAAACACTAAATATTTGTAATTATGCAGATGATGAATTAAATGCATTTTTATGATTTAAATAAGTTCGATTCGAAAGTTAGAAACTAATATTTTTAAGAAATGACTCTATTGCTTTTAAATATCTTAGATTATTAATCCAAAGATAGATTCAGTTTTAAAGATTAATATTTTACATTTTTAGAATGGCAACAGAACTCGAATAAAAAGTGAAACGACTCATTTAAAGTGATTCGATGCAAAATTCTATTTCGTGACTTATAGTCTTTTTGGACTAAAAAGGTAATTAAAATATGAAACTACCTAAAAGAAAATGAAAAATGTTGTCGTATGTAAGATAATACAGGTTAGATGAATATTCCTTATTTAATTGCTAATGAAACAAAAATTTGATTCAACAAGATTTAATCAAAGCACGAACGAATGAATAAATTTTTATGTGATGAAGTAAGTAGAGAATACACTAAATGAGAGATCTCTGAAAAATTTTTGATGACAGAAACAGATGATGGTTTTTTATTTAGCCATTGCAGATAAATAAATGAACATAATTTTACTCGTTAAAATGAATTTTTGTTGAAGTTTGCTACTAAATCTAATAAAGCTTTGGTTTTGTTCCAATTTACATTTTATTGCAATAAATAGTTTAAAGTGTAATATCGAAAAGTTTTGTTTCCACCATGATAATGGCATGCCTCCTCTAGTCAGTTTTTCTTTGTATGCTCAAGGTCTCTAAAGGAACATCTAGACAAATTATAATAGATAAGCTGATGGCGGGAGTGGAGGCCGGTAGCAATTCTGATGTCAGTTATAAAATAACAAATGAGAGAGATTAGGTTATGCTTTTTTATTTAAAAAGAAAAATAAATAAAACATAAAATAAAATCCTTAAAATTCAGAGATTAGCAAATGGATGCAAAGACAGCACCGCTACATCAAAGAATCCCTAATATTTAAAACTGGAATTTTCAATGAAAAATCTTTAAGAATAACATTATTTTCACTTACATGTAAATCATAATTTGAAAATGCGATGTTGTCTGTAGTATGTTGGCATAGGTAATTTAAAACTGAGCTGCATACAAATGGAGAGATTTAGGAATTTTCGGAAAAAAAAGTTTAACGTAAACAAATACTCGAATTTGTAAGCGCTCATAAAAATATTTATTCAGAAAATTATTGCCGCTAATTATAGCAAACTTGATTTCTTTTGTACATTTCACTAGAATTAAAAAACTTTTCCTCATTCGAAGCAAAGTTTCAATTCCTAGCAATAAAAATTATAAATTTAGGGAAAACGGGGATAATAAAATTCCTTTCCTTTCTAAATAATAGACGAAGCAATATTCTTATTTAAATAATACATAATAATCTCTAACCAAACATCACATCTAAAAAGTTAAAATACCCTGTACTTTTAAAGGTATCAAACTTTGTTCAGACCATTGTTGATTTTGAATTCTAATTCAGTTGCCTTAGATTTCGACGAAAGGTTTCCTTTCCTTTCGCCATTGGTAATAAATACTTCAGTTAATCATCAGAACACGTTTCTAAATAATAACGTTTTCACCCATTCACACGTCATTGAAATGACAGTTTAATTGATCATAATTCATTATGATAAATCTGTATCGGAATTTAATATACAATTAGGGAAAGGCTAAAGGATAATTTTCATCAAATTTGCAACAAGAAATGTAAATCATTCAAAATTGAAATTCTGAATTTGACAGCATTTAAAAATTTCTGTTGAATGATAAAACGGAAAATAAAAACTGTTAGAGGGGAGGATGAAGAGGCATAATGATGATGAGATGTGCTCATTAAGTAGGATTATAGTTTTGATGAAAGTGAAAAGCTTCAAGAAAACTTAATTGACTCATTGAGGTTGCTTCTGAATAGTTTTGGCAGAAAGATAATTAAATCCACATTGAGGGGCTAATAATTAATTGCAATGACAGTTTTATCACAGGTACGTCTGCGGAAAAGAAAATATCTATATCTCATTAAAAATTTAGGGACATACAATAAAACGCATTAATTGAAAATTTCTGAACATTGTAATATGAAATAATCTATAAAGTTATATTTTTAATTTAATGATAATGCAATAACAATAACTTTACATTTACTTTAACATTAAATACACACAATATCCCTGAAAAGTCTATTGGGATAATTCTTAAATAACTGTCCTTTATTCTTGCCTGTAATATGTAGCAGTTAGACTGCATGAACAAATATCTGTGGGAGTAGGCCCATGGTTTCAGTTTGAGAAATAAATCATATAGGTCTTTGAGACAGCAACAATTTCAGTCACCTGCCATCTTTTGGTGAAAATACGAGCAAATTTTTTATCAAATCTCGTACGGAGGATGCTTCTAGTGAGAGTACGGTATTTCTCAGCTTCGTAGTAATTTTGATCGAGGACAATCTATAGCCACTTGCATTGCAGAGTACCTATAGTTCAAGCATAAACCGATATGATTTTCCAACAAATATAAGTAGCTGATATGACCATTCAGAAAAAGCAATATATGAATAACACATTACTGTTATGCTTCATTATATTCTAGCATTTTTGCATAAAATGGTTACATCATAATTAATACATGAGACATGCAGGGAAGCCACTCAATCTAAGTATTACAAATCTAAAAATAGCTATGAGAAACACTAGCATTACTACGCACTTTATCACGTTACGACAAGTTCTAATCTGCCTAACGCAGTGGATAAATAGTTATACGATTTACTAAATGTATAACTTATATAATATTGCAAACCTAATTAATATAATTAAGCAGACGTGAATGCTATAATACGTGAACTACTTGTATGCCGTATGATATACATCACTGAGTGTTTACAAAAAGTCTTTCTTAATATAAAATAAGCTTGATCCTTAAATTATTATTATAGCCAATACCTGTCAATAGTCTCTGAAATGTTACCTCTCCTAAATTCACATATACACTGGTGTGCAAAAATTAAAGACGAAGTCGAAAAATTAGCATATCAGCTGAACGAAGAGGCAGAGCGGACAGAAAGACCAATCAGGAGATTAAGTAAAGTGATGTACGGTAGCACGTGCGCAGATATACAGGTAGACGTAATGGGGGAGTGCCTGAGTAGTATAAAGCATGTTGTCGGTGGAAGATCAGTATTTCTGGCAAAGAGATTGCACGCCGTATAGCAGTTAAAATCACACCGAGTTGTTGCCTCAGCGAGAAATGCCGAATAATCAATCTGTTAGACGACATCTGGATGCTTTTACCCGAGGTAGAATGATTGGGAAGTTGGAGGAAGACCGCAGTGTGACAAGTGTGGCTGCAGAGTTCGGAATTGCTCACAGCATCGTTTCACGACTTTGGAGACAATTTTAAACTACAGGAACAGCTATCCGGGGGTTTAGTAGTGGTCGTCCACGAGGAACCACACCCGCAGATGACTGGTATATTGCCTTACAGGCCAGAAGAAAGAGGCGGCAGACAGCGGGAGAAATCGCTAGACACACGACACAGACGACTGGACGACCGATATCGCATTTTACCGTGGCCAGAAGACTGCACGGTGGTGGTCTGTTTGCTCGCCGCCCTGTACGGTGTGTACCTCTAACGCCTGCCCATCGGAGAAGGCGTTCTCTGTGGTGCCGGGAACACCGGAATTGGAGAGACAATGAATGGGGACGAGTACTCTTTACAGATGAGAGCAGATTTAGTCTGAGTTGCGATTCTAGACACATACACATCTGGACAGAGCGGGGAACACGCAATAACCCCTTCAACATCATCAAAAGGGACTGTTTTGGAGGTCGCGGAGTTCTCGTTCGAGCAGACATAATGCTTGGTAGCCGGACCGACCTTCATATCTCCCAAGGAGGTTCGGCCCCTGGGACAGCTATTGTCACGAGGTTCTTCTTCCTTACATGCGTCTTTTCACAAGGGCTATGGGTCCTCAGTTCCTCTTCATGGACGACAACGCTCCACCTCATCGCACAGTTACTGTCGAAGAGCTGTTGGAGAGTGAAGATATTGAACACATGGATTAATCGGCAAGGTCTCTGGATCTAAATCCCATCAAGCATGTACGGAACTTACTAGGGAGACCCGTGGCAGCACGTAACTTATCGCCAGTAACGATTCCGAAACTGCGATTGGTGCTACAAAAGGAACGAGCAGCAGTGTCTCAACAGCTCATTAACAACCACATATCCAGCATTCACGAAGGATGTGAAACCTGCCTAGCAATCAGGGGAGATCATATCCCCTATTAAAGACCGGATGTTTCTTGCTGGACACCCATCACAGGGATGTTTCGGCCTTCAGTCGCATTGCGCTGCATGCTACGTTTTCAATAAAGCTTCTTTTTATCCCTCTGATTTCTCTTTTAGCGTGTTGCTTACATTACTCATGTCCTTACGTATTGGGGATCTTACGGTATTAAATGTGTTGATTTGGATAGCTTTTGTACAAAGTCACATTGAAAAAACCGTCTCGTCCTTAATTTTTGCACACCAGTGTAGTTTATAACTATTTACTTTTGGTAGACGTATAAATATTATATCTTATTATTGCCACGAAAAATACTTATATACATTTACAATTGTAAGGTCAAACAAAGTACAAAGATTTTGATTATGTATGTGCTAAATAATTGTATGTGATACATACAATGATCAGGCAAAATATTATGACCACCCTCTCGATACGGCGTTGCTCCACTTGCTCTACGTTTGCAACCTGGCTTGCAGATGTTTGCTTGCAAGCATCTGCAAACCTATTGTATTTACATGCACATAATGTGTTTAGAAGAATGTATTGGCAGGAACAGATCACGGGACTCCTGCAGTTTACGAGGAGGTGAGTGGTGAGTCCTGTGCGGCGCTTCATGAACTTTAAGGTGTGTTCTGCATAAATGATATCCAGCGAGCTAGGAGTAGTGAAAAGAAATGGAATTAACTTGCTCCTTAAACTAACGCAACAAAATTCCGATTTAGTAACAAACATTGTTGTGCTGTTTGAGAGACCATTCCAGATGGCAGAGACTGAAACCATTGAAAGAGCTGATTAGTCAATATTTAAATTCACATAGCTCGCGGGTCTCATAATGTGCTGTGGAAGAAATTTCGTTCTTGCTAATGCCTATAGAATTCTTTCCTAAAGCATAACACCTGCTTACGATCCGCGGTATTATATCGACTAGTTGTTAATCTGCAGGATAGTGTACTCTGATACAACACTTATGAAGTATAAAAAGACTATTATTCATCCCATCGAACTACACTTTTTCATGCTGGCATGATCAGTTACGATGCTCATGGGCTAACTGAGTCGTAAACTTGGACAATGCTGAGTTACCACATACATGACGGATGTTTGCTCCGGATGCCCATAATTAATAAAATTCGTTATGTTCTAATGTGCATTTGTATACGCACCTCTATTATACGGAGACGTCAGCTGAGCCGCCTGCTTTTCTTCAGAAAGGGGAACAGTCCCTGACGTTGGTATTAGATAACTGGACGTGAATATCGGCATCTACTATCGGTTTCCCTGTTCCGCTATTCGTAGTAACTAACAACGACAGCTTGCAAAGATTGAATGAGTCGCGCTGTTTCGAAGATATTCGTCCGTAGATTTAGAGCGAATAGAGTCTAGCCTTTATTAAATCTCTTAAATCAACAATCCTTCCTATTACACTCGCTTATAGGCTATAAAATTATGTCTCAGAATCTCTAAAATTTTTATATAATATTCTTATCTTGTCTCGAACAATTAACATCAGTTCAGAGAGATATAAATCTATTTTGTTTTGCAATCAAAAGAGAGAGCGAGTAATTCCTTTTTATTTAAATCTATTTGTTTTTGTAGTTTGAAAATGTTCATATTGTTTTAGCAGTCAGGTTATAATGAGCCCATTACGAGACACACTTCCGGAATTTTGGTAAGTTTAATCAGTATAATTTTGATTTATATCAGTATCTATACTTATTGATTGAAAAATCCAGGAAGGAATATAACATAAGTGTTTGGTGTCTCATGATTTCCCCTCAACAAATTCAACAGTGATTTACGTATCAATGGACTTTATGTCCTCGCACGTCTCTAAATATTAGCAAGAATCCATAGTTTCTTTAGGATTTGAACCCAAGTCTAAAGCTACTGAACTCGTTTTCAAATCACCATACCATCTACCATCCATAATAAATGGTTACGTTAAATTTCGATTGAAACTAACACAAGCATTTGTTGGAGCAATATATAAGCCTACATGTATTCTAAAAATAATATAAATTACACACAATTAAGCATAAGAATTCTAGTGAATATCTACTGATAAAAAATAGTGCATATAAAGATCTATTCTAGTGAATATAAAGATCAATAGAACAGTTTCCTATTTAAAAGCATTTTTTTTCATAATGGATATACTGTACTGGTACTGTTAGATGAAGTAACACAAGAAATTAATATATTTAATGATTTATTAAATTCAATGGATTTAATGGCTGCAGAATCATAGTGCCATTACTTCAGAACGTTTAAAATGTTTGCGGCTTAAGTATTTTGGTGTAAATATTTCGTGAAATTGTTTGCAGACCGAATAAATGATTTAGATGTTCTTCTGGACAGAAACAGATAGTTAGCCATATTTCTGTATTTGAGTTTAAATTTACAAAATGATAGACTTTGAAGGAAGGGGGAAATTAAAATGCGGAGCTAACCTTTTACAAGACGTTTAAAATTATGGTTACAGACGTTATCTCTTTAAATATTGATTCCAGCATGTATTTTCAGTTTCAGAGTTTCTCAAAATAATAAGGATAATTTATCAAAGATTTGAAACATTTCTGATTACAAATATATCATTTTAGAATAATCCACAAAGCAAAAATAGTTAATATGAAAGTTTTAAATATGTAAATAATATTGCTACGCAATGGTTAAATTTGCATTTATAAAACTGATCAAGAATTCCCCTGTCTTGATGTTAACACTTCAACTATCTTCATAAAATTGCCTAATTTTTCTCAAGAAACGTTTTTATTTGAAGTCGTAGCTGAATCACAGTTTAAAAGCAACGACTGATATTATTCTGAAATTAAAATAAGAAGCATAGTTTATTAGTTCAGAAATAATATTCCACTTGAATTCATTAACTATGCATGAAGCAATAAAATCACTTAAAATTTCAAGAGTTTATGTTACTTTTGGAAATTATCTTCCTAATAATGCGGCATAAATAGAAGTTGCAGGTTATTTACAGACAAGTTCTTCTCTAAACATAATAATTACAATTTAAAAACTGAATTAATAATTACAGTTTAAAAAGTGAAACATGCCTTGATAGACGTTTCCAGAAAGAAAATTCAATTATTTCATTTTGTAACATTTCTTTTCTTAAAACTAAGTTTCTGCTACGGAATGTTTATTTACATGCAACGAAATAAACCTAGTAAATATAAATTTTATTCATATGCTCCATTTTAATTAGAATCCGCTAATCAATATTATTATTGCTACTTATGAAAAATCTATGAAAAGTTCCCTCGGGAAGATGTCCATGAAAATTTAGATACAGCTGGGCAAATTCACCTACACTCAACCTAACAGCGACATTTTTTCCATCTTGCTCATGATGAATTCGTGGACCTGATATACAGTATGTTTTCGATCATGAAGATTAGTCTCAGGAATTAGCTAAAGGGAGCTGCTCAACTGGGATAATAGTTAGTGACTCTAACTTTCGCAGCGAAGGGCCCGGGTTCGAATCGCGGAGAAAACAAGGATGTTTGTGACTGTATAATAATCTACGATATAATGGCACTCTGAATATGCGGCAAGAAAAATGTCCTCTCGAGAAGTTGGCGGTTGGGGAATAGTAGTTGGAGACAAGCAGACCCATCCCCCCCAGGAGAGCTCTTCTTCAAAATTGGGGGTGGAATTCGCCAAAATCGTATTGTCACCACTATGGAGATCAAAACTCTTGCCAATGACAAGCGCAATGTTGCCTCCTTTCCAGGATGAATTTCTTGGTCTTACTCTGATATCAGACAAGCGAGATAAGTTAGAACATCCATATGTTTATATAAATTTTTTATACTGGTTGAGTTAGTGTGTATCTTCCTACTAGTTAATAAATGGAGAAAATATGCTTAAAATAAATAGGTTTTTAATGTCTAGGATATATTTAAATATGGATTTCAAACATATGGAATGAAATTAACTTACCCATTTTGGTCATGTATTTAAAAAAAATACTATATAACCTATCGTTTACAAATGAGAAGACACTAACATGATGAAATCTTTTTTTTTTTTTGTAGATAAAATATTTAATATTCGAACACTAAAAATTAGGGGTTTTATTAAGAACAGATAGGCCAGAGTTTAAAATAGTGAGATACTTGTAAACGCAGAGAAGATAACCTAAAACATTTTTTTGATACCGCATTTACACACAAGTTAGTTAATGATCAGGAAACAGAATTCTGATTAAGAAAAGATAAACTGCAAGCTTTGGAATGTTATCATTGGTAGGTGCAAAAGGTACTTATTAACTTTGTGGTAACATTCTAGAAATTAAATCATTAGAATATTGTTTCTTTACCATTATTATATTTCATCAACTTGGATTATGAATAGTAATTTTGTTCTCAAGCTTGTTGTTGCCATAGAAGATAAAAAACAAAACTTCGCAAGTTTTACAGAGAATGTAAAGCAACTTAAAGGTAATATAACTATTCTATATCAATAAATATCAACTGCGAAACATTATGAAGTAAGACCAGAAAATAACTAAAGGGAAAAGAGATTATTTAAAATACACATTTCAATTGTTAGTAATATATTTACACAGTGCTATGAAAACATATATTTTTTTAATTGTAACATCGAAACTTTAATTAGTTTCAGAAGTAAGTCATTTCTTCTATCTTTTCACAGAAATGGAATTTCGTGGAATATTTTTCCTTCGGAGTGAATTTAAATAATGTTTGAAAAGTGTAATCAAATATTGATAAATATGTTTTCCAAATTTCATAACCATTTGTAACAAGTTTTGAAATTATTATAGAAATTCTGAAGTACTGAGTCCTTTCGCAATTTCAGCACAAGATTTTGTGCAACTTTTGGCGATGAAGGAATCTCATTATTAAATTTATAATTTATAAAATTTCAAATTATATTAACTTCACAGTATTGCATTAAATAAACATCTGGAAATTATGTATTTGATATACCAAATTCTAGTGTTTGACATCATAATAATACGAAGTATTTCAAACTACTGCACAACTGAATAAGTTTTAAACGGCTGGTTAAATCCTATGTTTCTTTTTTAATATCTAATTCTAATGTCAATTGAATGTTAGCTCGTTTTCGCTTCAGTGTGACTGATCGGTTCTTGTGTTGATCTAGCATGAAATTTAACGGATAAAAGGGAAAGTTTCGGCTTGCCCTTCGCAGGCAGTTGTGATGATTTGACTTCATTAGTAAGACGAAAGCAATCACTACGTGAATAAATACATTTTAAAATTTAGGGAAGCTCATTTTCGGAACACATTGAGGAAAAATAACCCTAATATTTTTTTCAAATTCTTAGAAGCTGGTTCTAAAAACTGAGAAACCAACACTTGAGGAAATAAGGTGATTTTGGCATTAATTTTAAATACACAACGCCTCTTTTATGTTAATTCTTGTAAGTAAATATAACTACGATGTGTAAATTATAAAAATTTTTAAAAAGTTTTTTATAAATTTAAGAAAAGGAAAATTTACATTTCCTGCTTATTTTCATGAAGACCAGTATGTGAGAAAAAATAAATGAATAAATTAATTAATAACAGAAATCTTATTTTCTACATAACGCTTTTTTCATTAACTTACCTCCTACTGCTTCACATATGAGAACGAGATTTTCTCCTTCTGTGAAAGGTCCTATAATACCTGAATAAGTTACATTTGATTGACCTTTTATCAACACTTTCTTGACAGGCACTATAAAAACAAGAAAATTATATTAAGTAACTACTTTTTTTTAATGCAAGTAAATTCCGAAAAGCGCATTAAGTCAATAAAAGGAAGAACACGTTAAAGATGTTAAAAACATAACATTTGTGTTATATGCTCAATATTATGCTGCATGTTAAACAGCAAGTTAAGCAGAATAACATTTTAACGATGAGATGCAAATAATAGTAAATGTATATTAAGTATAACCAAAATAATCAACAAATAATATACAACTTAAAGGACCCAGGCACATTTTTCTATCAAAATGTACCTTCCTGAAATCCAAAGTGATTTTACAGAAAATTACCGAACATGATATTAAGCATCAAAGTAAATTAAATTTCCTGGGCTTTGTTCATTCTTATTTTACGCTACGTTGCATGAAAGTTCATACTAGATGAATTTTGTTTTATGGAGATCGGGTTAGTATCGTGAATACGCTCAGTAATTTTTCGCAAGCGAAGTCTTCTGCAGTGAGAAATAATTAAACTGATGATGTGTGAAAGCTTCTAAAATTCTTTACCATTCCTAAAACAACAAATAATTTATTTGTTTTATTATTTGAAACTGAATCTCTGACAATAAAAGAATTAAAACTTTTGAAGCAATAAATGAAGCTTTTTATTTTGTGATATGGATTGAATGAATGTGAATTTTGAATGTGAAAGCAAGTTCCAATAGCTTTGAAGTAAGGCATTCATGAGAAAGTTCAATATTATGTGCAATTTATGATTCAAAGCAGTGAAAGTTAATTGCCCAACAATTTTAATATTTTGGCAGAAAAAATATTTTTGCATGCTTACTTCATTGAATACGAGTATGGAAATTTAAGTCTACATTCATGCCCAGAAAGATCAGTAAGTTAGACAGAACTTTTTTAATCTGTTCAACACCTGCCTTTTCTCGGAGACCAAGTGACGTACTAATTCGTTTTAAAAATATTTTTACGTAGTAATAGTTTGACGTGAAGTCAAAATCTCGAATTTCATCACAAAAATGAGGCTTCTACTATTTTATTCTACTAAATATCATTCTATTATTTATTCTAGATTTGAATATTTCTTAAAACAAATAAATACGAAATCTAGATTGAAGTAATTCTCATAATATTACAGTGGTAATTGTCATAATATTACGTAATATTAGAATACATTAAAGTAAGAAACAAGCATAAATGCATCAAAACCTACGAATAGTGTCTAGAGATAGGATCATTAACCGAACTGTACTGAAAATTATTTATTCAATGTAAAAGTACTTATAAGCTATTTCAATGCACCAATCAACAGAAAAAAGTATTCAAGATCAAATTCGATATTGATATCTTCGTTATTCGTTTTGCTGTTATGGTATGTCACCTTCTACGGCGAAAATTTTAGTTAAACATTTCGTTTCCCAAAGATGTTCAAATTTTCACAAGCTTTAGACCAACTTGCATGTCATAAAATAAAATGGAACTGAAGGTAAACAATTCGTAACAGATCTGCTTGCAAAGGAAAAGAAAACAAATTCTGAAAATCAAATTCTCACCGAATTTGGCGCAAACAATAATAAAACTCTGACACTCTTATCGTCAATCAGAAGGTGATCCATGATCTTTCAAAAAACTGTGTTTCATTGATGAAACCTATAATTATTAGCTATTAGATTGCGATAGTCTTCATATTCTGAGTTTCTGAAGCTTCTATATACGTATATGCATAAATAGTATGTAATACGTGTGTGTATATATATATATATATATATAAAAGGACTGAAATATTTCCTCAGAGATATTCGTACAATATCACAATATCTCAATCGTTAAGCAAAACTTAATTAAAAACAGATAAAGTTAATTCAGTCTCACAGCGAATCCGCTACAATCAATCACAGCATTAAGTAAACAAACAGCAATTCGCTTTAAACAGCTACAGCTGCAACTACAACTGAGATGAGGCGTTATAATTCGGCTTTTATGAGCTTTTTAATTATTTGCTAGAACATTCCGGTAAAACCTCGATTTTTCTCAATGGCAACAGTAACTACGAGATATTTATTTATTAAATATTAAATACATGCGCTCTTGTATTTTTACTTTTCCGACGTAACTAAGACGAATGCGTTGCACGGAAAAATAAAATTATTTTGCATACAATAAGAATTTATTGTATGCAAAATAATAAATTTTTGCATACAATAAATATATATATATATAAATATATACGTATTTTTTATGACTCATTTTATTCTTATATAGAGAAAATTCTATATTCTTAACTTAATAATTTTCCTTATACTAATACAGATTTCGTTTAACAAGCATTCTAAATTTATTTTTAGAAAATTAATACTTCATGTACAAAAATAATATAAGATTACTGAGTATAGTAATTTTACTTACGGAGTGTCCTGTTAAAAGAAGCTGGTGTAGTTAACTTCTTTCCTAAAGCATGGCTGTATGTGCATAATCATTTATTTTTATTTAGTTACTCTTCAGTTTTGCGCTGCTTTCAGGCAACCAAGAGTTTAACTTTGCTAAAATGATAAGAAGGTACATCTAGATATCATGAAGGGCTGCTCAGTTTTATCATATCTCTGTTGTATACACGCACTATGCATAGCTTCAATAGTTAGGATTTAAAGTAAGATAGTTAAAATTATAAACTTCAAAATATTAGACCTTGGATCTTATGCATTGATGAAACGTTTTCTTAAAAGAACAAAATTAAAATGTTATTAGCAGAAAGATGAAAAATACATTGACCCATTCTCACTAATTATTTTTGAATAAGTATGCTGTTATATTGAATGATTTACCTAGGTAAAATAAAGACGAATCCCTCTGAACGATTTTTATGTGTCGTAAACATTTCGTCTTTAAGCCTCTGGAGGGTTTTTATGTGTTCTAAGCATTTCGTCTTTAATTAAGTGGAAGTATTTACTTGTGAGAAAATGGGAATGTGTCTTATTTCTCTCAATTGATTAAAATTTAGTAACAAAATTCTTATCATTACAAACTTAAAAAATATTCTTCTGAATTTAAATTGTTACTCATTTTAGTACGTATTTTTAACGGCGCAACTTATACGTTGCACATTATTTCTCAGTTTTTTTTTTTTGCATTACGCTTAGTTTTATTCATCACAATCAAGTAACGTGTGATTATGAATAATAAGATTTTCACCGTTTCCAAGATCCGATGTATCTAAGCATACAAAATTAGCAAACTTAGAAATATTATGGTAAATTAATGACGTCAGTTTGATTTGTAAGCTGAAACGTCTGCGAATAATTTTGTACCATAATGGCTGATAGCATTTCACGTCTTTGATAGGTTTAATAGGCAGGTAATACTCATCTTCTTGGCCTTCATAACTCTGTCTGACGAATTAGTTTGAATGTTTCAATTGAATATTCTTGTTCTGTTAGTAGATTTCAGATAGCGCCTCGTACGGCGATCTGAAATCGCGCCCCATTTAGTATATATTCTGTATGAACGTAAAACAAAAATATATCCGAGTTATATAATCCAGAATATAACAAAGCGTTGCTCAAAAGGATGTTAAAAAAAAAAAGATGAACAAGTTTATAACCAGTGTAGTGTGTGCAGAGGAAATGGTTTTAGAATGAGAATGCAATAAAAGCGATTTTATGAGATCATTTCTATTATCAATGTTTGATTAGGTAACATAAGACAGAATGGTAAGTTAAGTGATTTTTTTGTTGTATAATACCAGTGACGGTAATGAAGCATCTTCCTTACAAAAATAGCCATCAGACTCATCGACGACATTCGTCACAAAAATGTTAGAGGTGACCAAGCATGTACAAAATAAGGCATTTAACAACAACGCATTTAAAGTGGCTCCTTAGCCTGCAACATTTCTAGCATCGAACTGACAAATATATTGTATCTTGAGTTACAAGACCGTTACGTGATGAGGCGTAGACCCGGTAAATGGCATGCGATCGTACAAGAGGTGTCTATTATCTGAGTGATTCAGAGCAAAGGCATGTTCGTTATTTAAAAGATCATACTGTGAAAAAGTGGGTATGGTTACCATTATCAAACGGCTTGAAATCAATAGCTTGTATCGTAAACATTAGTGATGGATTTAATCCAGAGGTATCGAATGAATAACAGGGTTCCGTTGCACGATGTGCATAAATATGGTAATAAGACTGGAAGCATAAACATTCGATATGGAAATTTTCGCAGACCTCTTTGTTCCAAGGAATAGTGAAAGAGCATGCGATGCACAGCCAGTCTGAGTTTGAACTCTAGTCATTTAGTTAATCCGAACCGTATTGTTAGTTCTCTGTAAGTTAATGAACTGTTCTCGCTAAAAATAAAACAAACAAACGATTGACTTTTTCAAATGGTTCAAACTGTTCACGATGAGTCTCTGCGTCCCAGACAAACACTTTTATATAGAAGTTCTTGAAAGATTTAAAAAAATGGTGGTCACGCATGTGACACCAAAACTCAACACCTTCTTGATTCTGCTTCACGATAATGCGCTTTGTCACCTTTTTCATTTGAATTTTCTGCAAGTAAACACTCCTTGTGACTCTGAAACCCCTTAATTCCCAGACGTTTATATGTCCGAGTTACGGTTATTCTCAAGATTAAAAACCAGTTCAAATGACATCATTTTCACACACTGGAAAACATCAAAATAGCCGTAAACGACCAGCTGAAGGCAATTCCAAAATCAGAGTCTCAAAACTGCTATGAATAGTGGAAAACAAAACCTTAAAAGTGCCTGTAATCAAGCAGCTAAAGGAAATTCCATTATACGAGTTATAGCACTGTTATGAATCGTCTCTATCGTTGTGTGGCTTCACAAGATGATTATTCTGAAGGATGCTGTGAGAGATTGTAATTTTATTTCTACATTGTTTGAATAAAAAAGCATAAAAATTAGTCTTATTTATTTTATTTGTATATCTGATGTATTAATAAGCTTTTTGTACAGAAGCTTCTTACTCAGTTGGAACAATAAAGCTCCTTGATAGAAATTGCCTGAAAGTTCACTGCTCACCTATACTAAAGAATGAAATAAATGTGCTCACTGATTATTCGTTTTTTACAAATGTCTAATGGTCTA
>KK114770.1:398128-437836 GCA_000611955.2 Stegodyphus mimosarum
TATATATTAATTATCTGCAACTGAATGCAAAACTGGACTTCTGCCCATAGCTTATACTAAATATGTAAATAAGTTAAAGGACAACGTACTTTGCGATGAATCCAATTGTTACCTAAACTGACGCGTTTTGATTCGTCGACTGATTTCGTTGGACTATGCAGAACAAATTCCGAAAAGCGCGTAACGTGGGTCACGCAGTTCAGTACCGGCATTTAAGACGTGGGATAAAGAAGCTGCTATCTCACTTTCAAAAATCGAATATAAATTTATGTCAAAATCTTAAAAGTCTCTACTTTCCTGACCTAAATCTTACTGTACGTTATATACAGAGATGTTATAACACAAGTTATTCTACTCAGACGTATGGTAGAATCTGTTTTAATTGACATACTTCGCTGAAATTTGGTATATAACTTAGATGGACGATGGGGACAGATGGCACTGGTATGAAAATAATAATTTGAACTTCGACTATTAGATATTGCTCTTCATACATTATAGAAAGGATTTTGCCCAAATTAGGAACGCTCTAAGATGCAAATATTCAGTACCGTAAAACTGTGCTTCACCATGTCTTCAAAAAAGAAAGATCGAGTAAAATATCAGACTAGACGGTTGGGTATGCTTCCAAGAAGAAGATGGAAGACGATTTCAATTGAAACTGTGGAAGTAATCACCGTTGCAGCGGTTTATATAACCTCCTGTTCCCTATATTGTTTGATAAGCGCTTGAGAGGTGTCAGATTTTTTTAACCTTTGGTCAACAGTACGAAAGGTTCTGTCATCCGTTTAATATGGTACACATACAAATTCCACGTGATACAAAAGCTACATATATACTCGTGGGGAAAGGGGTGATTCGCTACACTGCTTATTCAATTGCTCCATAACAGAAACCTTATAGTTAAAAATACTCAAGGAAAGTCTAGATACCTTCTTAAGTTATGCAGTGAAAAACAGACACTTAAAGAAGAAGACGGACATAATAATAGGAAATCTACCGCAAACGACGAAGAACCGTATGCACTCGTGTAATATAAACATCCTCAACATCTACAACATCACCTTAAACAAAACAAAATAATTATATGTAACTTTAATATGATTGTCATATAATTTATAATACAGTGAAATTTCAACTAATTAAAGAAGAATTATGAAATGTTTAACTACATTTATGAATACAAAAAATACAATTATTGAAATCATAGTTAAATGTAAAGTAATAATGTATTACAAAGGCAATCAGCTGTCATGTGAACTAAAGAGTTATGTATTTACGCAAATTTTGTATTTCAATAAAATCATGATGTCCTTCCTACTTTTGCCTATACCTGGTACAAAAGCTGCACTCTCAAGACTCACTCAAAGACACTGATTTTGCTTGCGTGTTTTCGGATAGATGAGGATAGCCATTGGCAGTGGATGGTCTTTGAATATTTTGGGCTAAGATGAGGTGCATTTTGAGCTGGACTACCAAAGCCATAGAACTGTCGCATATGTTATATTGCTAAAAGCAGTGCTTTCAGTAAACAGATTCTGCATTCTGACTTCCTTACTGTAGAGGGTGGGTTTACCACTGACGTCAACCTTCACAGCTTTTCTTTAAGAAGAAGCTTCACAGCTTTTTTTCTTGTTCCCCAAGGCTCCAAAATGTGCACCGTCATAAGTGCACGTTCTTTCGATCTTCTGCTGCAGCAAGTAATTCCTGTCTTACAAGAATAAGAATGTTTGGTGACTACGATCTTCAAGCAAGATAATACAACACCTCACATTGGTGGACAAGTACAGAGTTGCTTTATGTTGACTTTGACGGAGGATAATTTTGAGACGTTTTCTGAATCCTTGGCCTCATCAGCCTCCGAAATTGAATACTTACGACTTCTAGTTGTATTTCTGAAAGATCGGCTTTATGATGTAGGCCTACGGACTGTGCCTGAGCTGAAAGCAAACGTAACAAGCCATGTTGCGGCAATTCCTGAATAAACTATTCCGTGCTACTCTTGAAAATGCTATAATGCTCTTTAAACATGTGACTAACGAAGAACTGCACATTGAACAAATGTTGTCTTTACGTACAACTTTATGTTTCCAATCTCTGTTTCTGGCTCTTTTTGCGCTTCATTTTTTCCTGGTAGGCTAAATTTAAACTCTCATTTTTTTTTCCTTTTTCTTTTCCCCATGATTCATGTAATGCTGTGGTATCAAACTGGCGGCCTGCGGGCCGCTTCAAGCGTCCAAACTATTGCAAACTATTCCCAAACAAACTGTTCGCAAATTTATTTCATTTAAGTTAAGTGGCATTATCAAGACAAGTATTTGAAGGAAAAATTTCATATTTTAATGATTTGCACTTTGGTTTTACATTATTTTCATTACCAAAAACGAAAGTAATCATGTTCGTTTTTCGTACAGAAAAAAGTACAGATTGCCTCAAAAAATCTACAACTGAAGATGATTCATTTACACTGTGATAAAATTTTTATTGAAAGATTTTAAATACAAATCTGATTACCGTTTATTAATATTTGTCAAAAAATAAATATCATCAGTTACGAAATTTTACAATAAGTGTAGTAGCTTCATTTGGGAGCACATTAACATGTTAACACTTTATTTTTTCGTAAATGTAAACAATCAGATTGCTGATGAATTTCTAAAGTTTCTGAAGATGATACTTTCTAGTAGTTTTTCATCCTTTTATTTTTTTTTAAATTGTTGTTTCTTTCATATGCTTGATCATCCCTAAAAGTTTTGTACCTTTTTTGATTGGTAAGTCTGATAACATTTCTCGTTGAAAAGCTCATAAGAGAGCTATTTCATTTATTACCGTTACTGTCGAATTTTTCTCTGAAATAGTCCTTTGTTTTATAGATAGCTACAAAGAGTTGAACTATGTATAAAGATAGGTACAAAGAATTGAACTAATTCAATGTATTAACAATTATAGAAACAGCGTTTAGAAAAGTGCAATAGTGTATACTGATTACTGTTGAAACAAAAATAAAGGCAAGTTTCACCAGCAGGAAAAATTACTTGATATATATAGCATTTCAGTATTTTAGTTGACGCTCGTTATAATTGCTTAGTCGTTCCAGTTCGTTAATAGTTCCAGTAGA
This sequence comes from Stegodyphus mimosarum, assembly GCA_000611955.2. Taxonomy (NCBI): domain Eukaryota; kingdom Metazoa; phylum Arthropoda; class Arachnida; order Araneae; family Eresidae; genus Stegodyphus; species Stegodyphus mimosarum. The sequence goes on from KK114770.1 coordinate 401,247, forward strand.
ACAGTTTAAAAGGCCTCATCAATTGAGATGATATGAAATCCACTTTCGAAACTGCGACAGTCCATTCTAACGTTTTTTCGCATTAGATGTAAAGGTTTATTATAATGAGATTCGACTGAACTTCGAAAACTATAATACATATAATAGAATAATAATCAAAGTAACATTTGCTCAATATTTCGAATGGTTTCTTTACCATAAAACTTTGATAATTTTCTTTAATAGAATTTGTGTTCAATGTAAAGCTACATTTCGCCAATTAAAACAACTTCAAATTCAGATATCTTAAGCATGCTGAAATTCTAACTTTGCGTCAGAAACGTAAACTAGGTCATGTGTTGGGCAAAACTGCATAAGAATTTCAGTTTTTATTAGCCATTAAACTTTCAATAATTTATTTTTAGATGCTAAAATTATTATCCCAAAGGAGAATTAGCTCAGAAAGCCTATTTTTCTCGAAACGGGATTTTGCGTTGAATCACTGTAAAAGTTTGAATCACTTTTCGAATTGTTGTCAACAAATATTATCCCCTTGTATTAGCTTAAAACAAATTAAATAAAGGAAAATAATGTGCATGAATGTAGGTATGTTTCACGTATTGTGAAAACATGACGGTACCTAGAGCCATCTAGTTTTGAATAACGTAATCATCCACCCGAACATGGGCATTTGGAAGCCCGACTTTTGAATTTCGAATTTATTTTATTAGCTATTTTACATATTTCTGACGAACAAACTCAATGATTTCAAAGCAAGTAATAGAAACAACATGCAGAAGGAAACATTTTTTTCCTCCAGTTCGCGAGACTGGATGTTATAAGTTCTAAAGATATGTTGTTTTTAACATATGTTGTTCTAAAGATATGTTGTTACTGCTGTTGAATTGAACTGCTGTTGAGTTGAAGAGAAGGTTGAATCACTTTAAGTAACCCTTTCCTAAGTTTATGCTCCAGAAGATATAGGATTATTTTCAAGGCATCTTTTAAAAAGCAAAAATAAAACGGAATAAGAATGCCCAAATGTTTAATTAATTTTCAGAAAAGAACTGGCTTGATCGAAATATTGCGAGATCATCCACATTTAAGAAGACTGAAGTAATATGTTTTAGGTAAAACAACTAAAATGTAAAATCGTTAAATTAAAGAGAAGTGTTCTGATGGATTCATAATATACTGGATAAAGGACAATGAAATTGATTTCGGAGAGCTTATTCTTTGCGGTCTTAATTTTTCAACAGTAGGCTTGGCTTTCCAAAAAGCGACTTAATATATAAGACAAAGCGATTTGAAACTCTACACAAATTTTAATAGGGTGTAAAAATTGCAAATCAAACTAATATAATTAACAGTGTCTGCGGGCGTTGTTGATGACTACGTAATTTAAAATATTGTTGGCACTTAAACGAAAGGTACAAAATGCGAATGGGGTTTTTATCTTTGCAACTCTCTGCTGGTTGCATTGTACGCCGTCCCAGCTGCCTAAATGGAATATCCTGTTGTTATGTTGAATGGTTTCTATATTCTGCATGTAACTAAGCTGTCTTTGCAGGGCTATTGATGGCTGCAAAGAATTACACTAATTGGATTGTATTTTGCATGGAAAATTCCAAGTTCTCATTAATGAAGCAGACACGAAATGTTCCATGCTTCATATTATTTGCCCTCAGGACGCGGACGCGTAAATTCATGCTTCAGTCTTACTATAGGTGACTCACCCTTGATAGTCTAGTTCTTTTTCTGTGGTAACTGATTCGATGGGAAATTTACACTACCATTTTCATATATGTTTACATCTTTGCTCTCACGAAGAAAAAAAAGAAGTATTGTATATTTTTTCCCTTTCATTTTTGTCTGGCTAAACCCTGCAGCACACACAACTTCGGCTTGACTTCACTAATCCTTTGCAACCGGTCTTCAGCGTCCCTCCTCACTTCACCCTCAGTTGTTTCAAAGATGAAGAAAAGAAAGTTTTCAATATGTTTCGTTAAAAACATTTTAATGGGAACTTTTTCTCTTCTCTCTGATTTATAATTATTCGACTTTTAAAGAAAAAATTAAACCGCATCTTAATGGAATGAAAGGAAATACCCCGCTTGGGCACAGCACAGAAAAAAAGATGTAAAACAAGAGAGCCTGAAACGTGTACGTATGATAATCAAATCAAAAAAGAAATCAAGCAAAACAAAAAATACCAAACACAACAGTTTACATGGGGTAAAAACAGCCATTCAGGAACTTACAATTACGCAAACGAAAACACATTATGTTATAAAATAGCTCTTTGACATTTCAGTGATTCATTTTATACTTTCCAAAACTATTTTTTTATTTGTCAATCACACACTTGTGCGGAATCCTAAGCAACACATATACATCTGAGTTTTTGGTTCGGTTTATGCATAAAGGTCATCAGAATTCAAACAGAGCTGGCTCCCATGTTCTGTAACCTAGCATTCCGATGTATGCATTCGGTCAAGTATTTCAAAGGACTCTGAGCAATATAAATTTATTGCCACATGTCCTCACTTTCAATTTATTTAAGTCCCATATCATCATGTACGTTTCTCTTTCATAACATTCCACTTCCATTAAGTATTAGTTAGTTTTTGGCTAAGAAACGTGATCAGAATGGCTCTTCCAAACTCATCGCTTTGTGGAAAGTACACTGCAATGTTGTCGAGCGTCGGAAATGGAAATAACTAGACGGGTTATCTTTATTAATTTATTTAAAAATTTATCATTGTCTTTCTTCTTTAATGAAAAAGGTAACATTACAGCATTATTACAAAATAGGAACACGATAGCTCTCCCGACGCTCAAACGCATCTTATTGTCTCGGCATTTTGCAGACAAAAGCGACTTTTTTACTCTTACAAGTTGAGTCAACGGAAACACCGCCAAAAGGGATTGCCCTTTACGAGTTTTACTGATCACTTTCAGACACTCCACGGTGAATACTGGGGTTCGTTACCAAGTGAACAGGAATTTCTAGAATGGCAGATATATTTTATATGGTTACAACCAAAGATTATGAAAAGGAGAAGTAGGCAAGCTTTCGTAGGTATAATGTAAACCAGCCTGGCTCGCCTCAGGCGACTTTCGAATCGAAACCAGTATGAGATGAAGCAACACGCAGGGTGCTGTCGAAATTCATTGTACTTGATTGAATAAGAACTCTTACGCAAAGAACTCTTAGATTTCGCCCTTCCTAAGCGGACTGGCTGTCCTGCCCTGCGGAGAAAAGAAACGAAAGATAACCTGGTTTTGAGTATCGACAGATGGTGGTGTAACTCAAGCATTGCAGTTAGAGAAGGTCACATGCCTTATTAAGTCTTTTTGGTTTATTTTTCTTCGTGTTGGCCGGAGAGTTTTTTGTACCAACGACATTCTGTCAACAAAGTTTTTTGTATTCTTTCCGTGCAGTATGACATTCTATACTTTCTTTTGTTATTACAGTCTCCTCCTCTCTTAAGTACTATATTGTGGTTCTGGAGTATAACTTTTATATTTGTCAGCTGATTTTTTGCTCAATTATGGCCAAAATCAAATACTTTGTTTACGTTTTGCATGTACTATGTGGAACGATTCGTTTGGTGCGATTAATAACATTAGAACAATATTTCAACAGTGCGTTGATTATATACAGGTATCATTTATATTTCCTTTCAGCCCTCAGTACTCCCTTAGTGGCATTATGGTAAATCTGCAACTGTTTATTTGCCTCTTAATGAATTTCATATCAGGATTATCTCATAACTGTTATGTAATTCATACTTATCTTAATTCAGTATCAGTAAATGAAGTATACTATCTTAATTGTAATGATTATCATAATTCTGTTATCAGACTTAGAAGTTATTAATTTGATTTTATTTAATATCCTAAATTTTGCCTTGTTCAAAAGTAGTTGTTGTCAATTAAATTTTAGCAGTTTTGGTTAACACTGAATTTAAGTTTCTTGTGTTAATGTTTTTTCTTTTATTCTTAAGGTTGTTTGGTTAACCATTTTATTTTGTTCTTTAACACTGAATCTTAACTCGGTTTTTGTAATGTTTAGTTAACGCTTAATCCTAACTTGTTTTGTTTAATGTTTAATTTCTGGTTGACTTTTAAGGTCATTTTCACTTTATTTAAAAACGATTTTAACGTTCTTTGTTTTACATAAGTTGGTGTTTAAAAATTGTTAACGTTAATAAGTGTTGTTAACGTACCCCTCTTTCTGGTAAAGTTTGAATCCATATTTTCTGACTCTGGTGGTAAGGTCGTTTATAGTGTTGTAGAAACATAATTTTTTCTATGTAATTATTATATTTCAATGGTAGAAATTTTCTTCGGTATTTCATTTAATTAAAAATAAATCTTTAATTCATTTTCACAAAACTTTTAAATTGTTTTTGGAATCGGGATTTATGGAGTTGTTTTCGTCATTTCTCTGGAGAAAAAGTTCTCAGAATACGTATTTCTGCCAGACAGTGGCCTGGAAAATTTCTCTCACCAAGTGCAAATCTGCACCCTGCTTCAAAAGTTTTTTTTTTTTGTATGCAGCTACACCACGCCAGGGTTTTGGCTCTGGTGATTTCGGTTTCAGTTAGGCTTCCACCATGCTAAAATGAGACCCTGAACGAGGGTAGTTGTTGGAATGTTAGGTTAATGACCCGTGTGGGTCGATTGTTACTCTGGCAAAAATAGGGATTATCCGCCAACATACGGCTTACCACCCCATGCCTTCACCTTTCTGCTTGGATCCTTCTCCTAGTTATGCCGTGTAACTGGCGGCTTTTGGACATTCACGCATCGCCAAACCAGGGGCTGGCGAGAAGAAGAAAAAGAGCCTGCAGCGGTCTACGGCAGAGGGAATTTTCTGTAGTTTTCGTCAGACAAGAAGCAGTTGCTTCGAAAAGGACCTGAGAGTCCTACGTCTATGGCAACAGTGGAAAAAATGGCAGGAGAATTAGCGAATAGGAAACCAACGAGGGTCGGCAACGCATGGAGGACCGAGCCCAGATAGAAGGGGCGGAAAGCTCAGTTCTTACTTGCCAGTCATTACTAACTTGTATTTTCCTTTCTTTCTTTATAGATATACGTTACAGTACAGTATGTCACCTCTAACCATTTTTATTGTCTTCAATGTAATGGGCGCTAGTTGTGTGAAGAAAAAATTAATTCCTGTGGGTGACCCCCCTCTTTGTATATTTTAGGTATGTTTGTTTCTACATTGTTTTTCTCACACCGACACCTGTAAACACCATCACTTTGTATCAAAAATATTGTAGCTAGTTTGTTAACTTCTAATAAATGTAAATTTTAAATTTACTTAAATTTGTTTGTTTTCTCTCATAATTTTAGCTGGACCCAGTAAATTAATTTAAAACATAAACGGGTTTTTGCCCCATGTGTAGAACACAATGCCCTTTTTAAGTATATTTTCTCTTGTTATACTATTGTTATGATATTTACAACTGTATTTATTGATACTCATTTAACTTACTGATATGTCGTTTCCAAGGTTTATCACACAGTTTCTCCCTTTGCAGTATTTTTGTACTGATATGATTTAAAGTGGATTTACTTATTTATGTCTCTCATGTGTAATGAATCATTGAGTTTAAAAGTTAAAAATACCATAATATAGCAAAAAAGAGACAAATCGCTTTGTATGTAAAATGTGCCCATTTGCGATAAACCTAACTTTTTAAGTTGTTTTACATTTGCAAACTATGGGATTTGGCTAGTAGTGTTTTTCAAATAGTTTACAAAACTCTTTTCTGTCTCATTACTGAAAGCAGTACACGAGTAAACGCACCATTAAATACTAATACTTCAAAGCTGAAGTCCAAACTGAAATATGATATTCACCTTCATATGAAATTCTCTTAATTGCTTATCAACCAGTATTAGATAACAAGCCAGTGTCAATAACAATAACAGTCGAATAAATTCATTTATAATTAGTAGTGAACTGGGAGGAGGAATTAGTGAGGGGACAAAATATTAGGAACCAAAGGATGAATATCGTATTTAAGTGTGTGAAATATACAACTCATGAGAATTACATGTTAGATGATACTTACGTCGCTTCACAATATCCGTACTGTATTGAATTTGCCTAATTAAGATGCCAATAAAGCATTAAAGGGTTCAAAATCGCATGTGAGAGATTGTGCAATGAGAATCACGCATGCAGTATGAGTAAGATCCTTTTTATTGTCACCAAATACAGCAAACATTCCAACAATAAAACAAGCACAAAACGTATATAAATAATTTAAATTTTAAAAAGGAATTGCAAATAAGTTTTGGGAAAAAACTGAAAGAATTTCAAATGGGTAACTCCTTTGTTTATATTGATTGTTTTGTGGAACAAGAATGTGCTAATCTAAAAAAAAGGTTTAGCAAAATAAATCAATTCCTTTATTCCGGTACACGATAAATGGAATTCTTTTGAAGTTAGCTGCAAGGCATTTTTGTTTGGATTCTTCTAAAAAGTGAAGAACAATTCGTGAAGAACAATTTTGCATCAAATGAAGTCACAGTAGAAATAAATAAAGGCAAGGAAAAGTTTATGGATAAATTCAAGAGAAGTTTTGAAGTGAGAATGTTTGAGGATGTTTTTGGCAGAGAAAAGAGAAAATCCGGTTATCAAATGTTTGTTTAGTGGGCATGAAGTAATGTCTAAATCAGAACAATAGAGGCATCCGGAATATTTTCACGGGCTTTGGAGAGATACGTATTCTAATAAAACTATTAGGAATAAGGAGTTTTTTTTAATAACTGATTTAAAGGACATAAGATACTCCACTGATCTTCTGTATAGAATAAGAATTGATTTTTTTAGCAACTTAACATTTTGTCTTCTCATTATTATAAGCAAATATTAAATTTCACACATGCATGAATGTGCATGAATTTCAGCCTTGCATGAACATGTGATCTCAGTAGAAAAGAACTATTATCAGATTTGAGGTTTCTAAATTCCAGAAAAGGTTTATCAAATACATAATTTTATTTCGTATACCTTCTGCGATGAGCTGTTTTTTGATGGTAACATGTTAAGTCGTTCCGATGGTAATATTAAGTGATATTGACTGCTAAGATAAAAAAGTATCCATCGAATTGTTGAAACAAGAACTGTACTTCGTAGACGTTCGTGTTTTCGGTACTTCTAATGTGCTTTTAAATTTAAACAAATGTTTCGTTTGACATTTTCGTGCAAACGCTTATAAAATATTTTGCGGTTGCAATATATTTTCAGAAACGAGAAAATGAAATTGTTCATGGTACTTATCATGACTCGATTCGTAGCACCACAACAGCATCACTAAAGGGAAGAACTAAATTAGTATTATATCAGTCTAATAATATAAATTTTTTGCCCATGCCGAACAATTTATTTGAGGTGTCTTCGACTGTTCTTCAAAGTATAATTTAATTTGGACTACTATTTATTTGGACTTTCTATTTATTTGTATTGCCACGGATTGTGGTTATTGTATCTCAAGAGCATGCATTTATGTCCCCTGCTCTATTTAAAAAAATGTTACTTTAACAGTCTCAGGACATAGTCATTATTCTCAAACCTAGCGATAATTCGCCTCACGTATGCGAGGATTGTGGGACTAAAACAAAATTGTCCTATCAAGTCTAACCCTATACGGTTTTAGCGACGGCAGCGACGTACTCCTCAGATGATGACCTGATTTCAAAATTGAAACTGTGTAAAACACTTTTTTTTTTGTAAAAGGAAACCATAAATTCATTGCTTAGCATGACTTCCACAAATAGCGGAAACGCAACAATGGTGACCCAGAACTAAGATGGGACAAGGGCACAAAAAGGGTGTCGAGTGTCCACCTTTCAAATATAAATACCTAGTGTAGACCCCGTGGGATGGTTTCTCCAAATTTTATGTAGATGATGACTTTCCTCATGTTTTAAAACCCCAGAGCAAGAGCAAGAGCAAGAGCTTCATCAAGATCTTAAATTCTGCATGACTTTGAACTACACACACACACACACACACAAAGGAAAATGTATGTGTGTGAAGGTCACATGAGTACGCAAAAAATACTTTATACTTCTTCCAAAATCTCTAGAACCACATTTTTGCAAATTATTCGGCGATAAGCAAAAATGGCCTCAACGTTTAGCAAAATAATGCACCGTGCCATGCGGTGTCTGCATTGTAGTAGATGCTTCAAAATAACATTGATGTTTTAGGTTAGCCACCACAGACACCATACCTTAATCTGCTAGAGTACGTGTTGCGTCCTGGCAGGTAAAAGCTATGGCAATCTTCAGTAGCTTTAAAAGTTTTCTTTAAACATGCTCTTGAACACGTTTGGAATAACATAAATATGGAAAAGTGTCGTAAACTAGTGGATAGTATAGCGAACGGAGTTGTTGCTCTAATTAAACCTCAAGGGGGGATACCAAATTTTAAAACTGCAAATAAATATTAGTTATATTGAAAGATAAAAGGTTCACTTTTATTTGAAAGAAAACTTAAACATTATTCACTTTATTGTACAATAACTCACAGAAAAATATTTTAATACGGTAGTGGCAATACATTTTCCTTAAATCGCTGAATTTGCTTATTAAATTCAAAAAACAAATACACTGGCTACCAATAAGTATTTGGACACCTGTGATAGAAAAGAAACACTAACTTTATTCAAAATCAATAGTTGGTAGAGCCTCCACGAGAGGTAATTACAGCGTGGACCCTCCGGGGCATACTTTCCACAAGTCTTTGTATGACAGCTAGTGGTATTTTCTTCCACTCGGCTTGGAGAAGACATAGAAGTTCCTTCACCGATTTTTAAAGGGTAGTGCACCCCTGAATTAGTCCATTCGATGAACTCCATTGCACCATACCAAGCCTTGGTTAACGTCGAAACATGACAACTGGCATTGCCGTTCTGAAAGTAACAGCGGTCTAACCCATAAAACTGCCCCAATGTAGGAAGCACATTGTCATCCAAAATAGTGCAGCAGGCATCGGAGTTGAGCTTACCATGAATGGGGACCGAGGTTCCCAGCCCATACCAGGAGAAACACCCTGACACCATAATTCCACCTCCGCCGAACTTGACTGTTGGCACAATGTATTCTGGTAGGAGACGTTCTCCAGGTAGACACCAGACCCAGACCCTGCCATCCGAACGGTAAAGGGTGAACCTTGATTCGTCACTCCAAAGAACCAGTTTCCACTGATCTACGGTCCAATTTCGATGTGCGTTGCACCACATTAACTGAGCAGCGCGGTTGGACTTTGTGATCAAAGGCTTATGGGCAGCAGCACGACCATGAAACCAAGCAGATGTGCTTCCTTACGGATGGTATTCACTGAAACAATACTCCCGGATGCCTGTTGAAACTCCTCGCGGGTGAGGGCCATCGGTTGGGTGCTGTTCTTCCGAATTTCTCTGGACAGCACTCGTCGGTCTCTATCTCCTAGTTTCTTTGGTCTGCCGACTCAGGGCACATTCCGACAATCACCGCTCACCTTCCACTTCTTTTAATCACATAGGCCACTGTCGATTTTGGGTACTTCAGATCGCTAGATATGTCCCTTAAGGATCGGCCACATTTGTGATACCCGATAATTATACATTTCTCGAAATCAGAGAGCTCCAAACTGCGAGGCATCTTGCATGCGATTAAAGCCGATGCTGTTTCTTACACGATATATACCGGTGGAATCCGTGACGTACCTTAGGCCCGCAGATATCGTCATTTGCATAGGTGACCAAATAATTATTTGTAATCAGTGTACATTGATTTTTAGGAAAGGTAAAATATTTCTTTTAAAGTATTGAGTTTTCTGATTTAATTTGAAACAAAAATGTCTTATGTTTTACAGTGAGACACACGGAGCTTCAGAATATTTTTATTCCGAATTTACTAAATTCGTATAAAATCCGTATTTGTAAAGAGAGTAAACCGTGTGGAGTAGTTTTTCGAAATCTTACGTAGACAATAACTTTCCTCTTGTTTTGAAGGTCAAGATGAACTTTCGTCAAGATCAAAGTATAACTGTAAAACTGCATGAATTACAAACAAACGAACACTCTTCTTTATATCTGTATATATCTTTTCAACGAAAATCCTTTCCTAGCATTTATTCTTCAATTATCGGTCTTACATGTATGCTTCCAATTCCAAAAATGTGATAAATGACGCAAAGATTCATGTTTCGTCATTTTTACGTCTTTGTACGAAGTTAAAAGGAAGTGAATTCCAGGTATCATTTTTCAACGAAAATCTCCATTTTGACCGCCATCGAATGCAATTTAACAGATTTTGCCCTAACATCTGCACGTAAAGACAGAATAAAAGACTTTTTTCTCCCCAAAAAATTATAAAATTTATTTAAATTCAGTCTGAAGAGACTTTTTTCGTGGCGTCTGCGCGTATTTACGTACGTACGTGTATATGTGTGTATCTTGCATAAGTCAAAAACGAGTAGCCATAGTTGAAATTTGCATATGGGACTGCTATAACATGTAGATTTGCACCTCCTATTTTGGTTGAAATTGGCCGCACCAAAAGTATATAAATATGTGTATATACACACATACATATATATATATCCACTCTGTTACTCGGCTCAGTGAGCTCAGTTTCTTTATTCTTATATGTTTGTAAATTTTGAATTTTTTTTGCTTTAAAAAGGATTGAATTATGTTGTTCTTAACTTACGGTTAAGGTTTTATGCTTTTAGTTAACCTGCATGTTATAGCTGTAGAATTATAAATAAATTAAAAGTTGATTAAGTGCGGCTAAGCCTATTTTTTTTTACCATAGCAGCCGTATTTGTTTACATTTGAAACTTAGCAGAATAGTGAATTTAGTTTCTGTTCCTTCAGTGTCTTCTTGCAGAGTGGGACCAAAATTAAACTTTCATTTTTGTGCTCCGAAAGACCTGCCTTGTTGCTTTCTGGCCGAATTGCTTGTTTCTGAGTAGAAACTCGAATTTTAATTTTTTTTTTGTATTGCTTTAAATGTATTTGGTGTTTTATTTTTTTTTCTATACTTTTCAATTTTAAATGAAGTTATTTCGAGGTTTTAAGTATTTTTGCCTTGTCCCCAACTGAGAACAGAATTAATTGAATGAGAAATATATTCGAGTGAAATTCAACGAAATAAGTTGTTTCGTATTAGAAGCAAATAATGTCGCCAGTCTGTCTCGGACAGAGGAGAATATTTACGAGTAGCTCATGCACATTATGTAAGAGGCGCTGAATCATCTGTGAAAAACCGTTTCTGTATTTATTTACTTAATTTCTTTTGTACATCGTTAGAGATTTGTTATAGTATTTGAATAGAACATGTAGCAACGATTAGATAATTCTTCAGATGATATAAGTTTTGTGCATTCTGAGTTATGAAATGAATGAGCTGTAAAGCTGTTAATTGAACCTAGCGCTTTTGACGAAGTAGATTTAATTCAGTTCAATAAATTTAAATGAAATGCAGGAAGAAATGCGTATAATTTAATGTTTCTTTCAGGCAATTCATGTGGTATATACATCAGACTTTTTAAATTTTTGAAAAAGCAATGTGTTCCTATAAAACGCAAAACCTAACTTTTTATACTTTCTCGCAGTCCGAATACTTATATTTACGGAAGTTATATTTATTATAAAAATGAAAAAGTCTGACTCCTGTACCATAGACACCGATGAAGATATCAAATTCCAAAATTTGTGATTTTTCACGATATTTTCAGCTTGCATTGAGGGGTCAGTTAATATTTACTAGTGCCTTTAATTCATAATCAAGTAGTTTATAAACATTCAAACTCTAAAATTACGTTATTAGTATACTCATGCGGTTTTATTACTTAGTCTAATAATCTAATCATAGTCTAATAACCATACACAAAATTAAACTAAAAATAAGTAGTCTTACTAGTTAGCTATGAGGAAATACTGAATCCTACCACTGATTTCTAGAATACGAGTTTACAACATTATGTGAATAAGATCTCCATTTTGATAAAAACAAGTATCTGTCAATGCTTACAGGAGAATCCCCAGCGAAGTGCTTTGCATTTCATCTATCAAGAACAAAATTACTTCTCGTAAGTGGTAATTTGTTTTGAGTTACGTACATTTTACTCTTCAACTTGTGTACGGCCCCTGAATACGAATTGAATTGAAATTTTAATATAAAATCTTTCGGAGGATTTCGCACTTTTGGTATTTTAATGCTTTATAACTAGTAAATATTTCCATAAATATAAGTACAGGAACATCAGAGATGTATAAAATCTCAAATTATGTAATTTTTAAAAAGTGATTTTTCAATTTTTAAAATGTCAAAACTCGAATACTTTCTTTAAAACATTCTTCTAATTGAAAGCATATGTGTACAACAAACGTTTTGAAACGAATGTTCGAATGCTGTTCATATGTTTACTCTAGTGCATTTTGTAGCAAATACGGATTAAATTTTATAGATATTTTAGCTGGTGATTTGTCACAGACTTGAACACATAGCTGAAGTAGAAACCCTAAGAATGTTATGAAAAACCTTCAGTGTTATAAAAACGATCTCTTAGAGATGTATATATTCAGGTTGAAATATACTTTTATGACTGTAATCTTCCTAAACTCTAAATAAAAGGAAAAACATTATTTATTTTAAATTAAAATCGTAATTAAATACGTAGTTATTTCATTTGGAACTAATGGCCATGTTTGCGATTAGATTTTGGGAAAAAATGTCTGCCAAGTTTGCATTTCTGGTCTACTTTGCTATAATCGGGTATAAAAGTCAGGAGCTCTGTTTCCCTAGCTTGACCATTAAATCTGTCATGTCTAAAACAGCTATCTCTAACGCGAAACATTTTTGCAATGTCTTTTCTGCACAGGAGTATAGGCCTACAAGCACTTCAATATTTATCTATATTTCAATAAAATAAATTTATCTTTTCAATAAATCCTCAAAACACTCTTTTTTGTGTGCTGATATTATAAATATCCGTTCATTATGAGAAGTGTCACATGTGTTACGGTTCAATTCCAAGCATTATTTCTTTTAGGTTTTACCAGTTGATGTAGCCACACCTGAAGAGGGAAGTAGTTAGCCATTTTTCAACATCGACCGCTCATTTCTAGGTTTGGCTGACAAACTTTATCCAACGTTAGGCATCTTCATTTTCAATAATTTGTCTCGAAACTAGTCTTGGCGAATGAAAGTTGTATCCACTTTCTAATGGTGTAATTGTAAAATATGCATTTAATCATTAGTGATGATAATAAATAAATAAAATGATTAAATAAAACAAGCAATTATAATCATTTTCTCAAAAATGAAATATTACGTTAAGTAAATAAACAAATAACTACTATTAAACTACTTCTTATTATTTTCTTGAGCGTTTCAGCAATGTAATGGCATGCATTTTGTAACATGCAATTACGAGACTTTTACCACTTCAATAAAAGATTATAATTATATACATCATTTCTTACAAAAAGGAATCCACTTGCTGATTACAAATGCAAATTCTAATAGTTGTAGCATGTAAATATATCTTTTACGCTTCACCAGCAAATACAAAAGCATACCATAGTATTAATATCGTTATTCGTTTACCCGTTTCATTTGATAATTAAGTTTTTAGTTACAAAATGCATTAATAATTGCAAGTTTAACTTAAAAATCTTTATGTTAGACAGAGTTATTTTATTTAATTCTTCCAGAGTATCAGCCCTAATAAAGATTTTTAAAACAATGTACTAATGATAATATTAAAGAATAAAGGAAGTAGTTTTTGTCCTTTTAATATGCCAAGAGTATTCAGTCTCATGGAAAGCCATTAAAAACGAATTAAGAATAAATTCTAAGGGCCAGACCTAAAACTAGGAGGCCGGAACGGGAAATAATGGTTGTTGTATACTTCAGGTTTTGAACACATCACAGCTAGCCCTCTAACTGGCAAGGCCGTATGTACATGGCCTAGAATATTTTTTGTGATATTCGTAAGAACGTATATATATACACGCGCATATTAAAATATGTCAAAGAAATGAAGGTAATATAATAAAAGTAGACAAATCCATGTATAAAATACCAAGAGCATTTTTACACTAAAATCAAGAAAATAATTTTTTCTCATAGTAGATTTGGGAAATTTGTGCTTTCTCAGCGAAAACCCTGCCCGTTAGAGGTTTGCCAATACTAGGATTGGCCTTTGGCCATAGCAGTCTTTCTCTATAGGTAAAATAATGTAAAAATGGTTATTCACAATAGCTACTTAACTGCATTTTCTGATTAGGTTATTTGCTATTTTTATCCTAAATAAAAAGCTTGCTTGTAATGAAGTTCTTTAAACTATATCTTTTAAAACTTAAAAACTTCTTACGTGATTCTTCATAACATTAATATCGCAGATACTTTCAAAACGCTTCAGCTAATGAAGATCCCAAAATTTATAAATTAAAGCTTTTAGCAGCCAGTTCAGTTGAGAGTGATACAAAATTGAATCAGTGATAACAATATTTTTCATACTGTGTTTTTTTTTCTGTAGCTTACAAGGATGTCATAGTTTTACCTGCTTAACTGAAAAATGTATAGTATAAGCTGTGTGTGGTGTAAATGTGTTTTATAAATCACGAGCATGCCTTGAGCTGGTTAAGCTGTATGTCTGTTTCGAACACTGTTTCTTCAAGTAATAAAATGTGTTCACCTAGCCTGTTACTTCTTTATGTACCTACTTTATCAACAAATAAATTGTTACATATATATATATGCGTATAAAATATATAAATTCGTATGCCATTTACATGCTTACGTATATTATTACATAGAATCCAATATTAATAAGAAAGTTTTGCAAAAGCGTGAATAAGTGCAGAAAAATAAAAGCAATATGTAATAAATAAATAAATAATAACAAAGCTTATGTGCTTCGTGTGAACAATGAGGAAAACTGAATGTAGTGTTTCCGATTTAGCTACGTCTACGTTTGGGTAAAGAAATTCGCTTTCACTGCGCCGAGGGGATAACCTTGTAGGAATTCTGATTAGGATAAATGATGCCGGGGAGTTACTGGATAAAAGGAATAACCGGATCTATTTCAGCGATTTGAAGGTGAAAGTAATAGTGATACTTAAGCAAACTTATCAAATCAAACGCATTATAAAACTAACAAAGAAAAAAAGCATTTTAACTAAGAAACTTATCCGTTTTTCAAAATATACCATTCATTGGCATTTATAGTGATGTCCGTTACTAATTCAGCGATTGTTCACCACATACTTAACAAACGAAAGTGAGTAAAGTAAGAAAGGAAGCACGTTCATGTGAAATTCCTTACACATCCTAATCTCTCTCTCTCTCCATATATATATATATATATATATGTATTGTTACGAATTTTGTATTCAGTTTGATATTTTTAGTATAATTATAATTAAAAGTGTTGTATTTCTCTTTGCAACGCAGCGTAAGACAAATTTTGACAGAAAGTTATGTCGGAAAAGTAAAAGTACAGGACCACATGCATTTAATATTTAATAAATAGGTATCTGCTTAATTTGTATTGAAATTGCATAAATTTAATTGGCCATTATGTTAGCTGTATCCGTAATTTCATCCTATTATTGCTTTCCAGAAACCGCGAGAAGCAGAAAATGCTAGAACTATCTCGCGCGACCGTTTAAAAACTGTTTAAAGCCGGAGAGAGTTATCGCAACTTAGTTTTTTAGTTAGTTGCTTATTTATTGTTATTGCGATTTATTTAGTTCAGCGTGAACGGAGATATCTGAATTAGCTTTCTGTTTAGATAATGCTCTACATTGATTTTTATTTTAACGTTTATTAGTAGTCTGAAGTATAACTACTGTTTATACAGTTGTTGTGTAGAGAAATTAAGATAATTAAGTAATTTATAATTTATCAAAATTAATCTCTTTATATTCAAATTATGCTACACAGCGTGTATTTTTTACTCAATCTCTGTGCTGATTTGTTTTACTTTAATTGGGGTGTTTGTACTTACGATTATACTTTCATAGCACTCGTGAATAACTCAGACCATTATGAACACTTTTTCAATTAGGTTTGGAGTGCGAATGGACAAAAAGTTAGATAGTGTTTAAATGTGTTTTCCAGTGGTTCAAACGTTCAGCCGCGAATGCACTGAAATTACGCATTTGTTGCATATAGGGTTCAAAGATTTCAAGATTTTAGTTATTTAAGACTGAGTTTATGTTACTTTCATTTCCATTATAAATGAACATTAATAACGCACCACAGAATATATAAATTGAGTTAACTAATATATAGTGTGATATAAGTCTCGTTCAAAGATTTGAATGTACACATATTTTATTTATCAAAAAATATATAAATTCAGTTACGAATTTTTGCTCTAAGAATAACCGCCTTATTTGGAAGTACATTGATATGGGAAAAGCATTTTCTTACAATTAAAATTAATAAGAAAAATGCTTGATTGCCGGATGAACATCTACAATTTATGATGAAGACAACGAGTAATTTCTTTCCTAGGCTACAAACTATGTCATAATTGAAATGAAATAAAGCATTCAGTTGTAATGAGAAATAAATAAATTTATAATATTTAGCATGTAAACATACATATTTTTATTTATGCTTGGAGGAAAATTTAATAAATGAGAGAAAGAGACAGGCTGTCATTATTTATTCTCAAACTTTCGTTCCGCTTGAGATGCTTTCTCTGAATACTTGGACAGATTTTCATAAATTTTTAAATGTTTAGTTTAAATTAAAGTGATCAGTTGTTTAAATTAAAGTGATCAGTTAAAATAACTATCAGTCTGGAAATGTAATACTTAACTGTCAGTATATTTGAATTACCAAGTGTAACGAAAAACCATGTCTAACTGGTGTCAAATTTTAATTTTAAGATAGAAACTAAATATCAGTTTGATTTTTTTCCTTTGATTATTAGTATTGTTTACGGATACTTTGATAAATATTTAGTAAGAAAATTTTTATTCAATTATAATTAAAATTAACTTTGTATATAGTTATATAAAAATTATTCGTTTTGTTGAAAAAAAAATCTGGCTCGTCACCTGTTTTCAGATTGGGAACTGGGCCCTCATGCAGTTTGAGTTTGAGACTAGTATTTCCAGCGACAAATGCTTCACTCATAGAAGATTGATATTATCGTGATTAAGGTATTTTAAATTACTATAACAGTACCTCTGAACATTGAGTTTAATTGTTTGTATTTTTTCAAAATTAAATTTCCTACAAATGTCAGGAGTGATTGGAATAGACTGTATGCTATAAATATGTCACATAACAGATGTAACAGCTGTAGGTGATACATGTCATTCAATTTGTTCTTACAACGTGACTAAATGTATGCATTACCTTAGAATTTCAACAACATTTATAAGAAATCAGAAAAGCTGGGATATAAACGTTGAAAACAAAATTAATAATAGAATGAATTAATTAGAAAATAACATTCTAAAAATGAATATATAAATAAATTTTGAAACTTGGTCACTAAAAAATGAATTATGAACAATGCTGCCTCTTCAAGAGTTGCCTAATTTTACAGTTGGTGAAAATTTTATGCATTTTGGAGAAGTGTGGAAGAAGTTTAACATAGAATTCAGGCAAAATTTTATGCATTTTGGAGAAGTGCGGAAGAAGTTTAACATAGAATTCAGTCAATTTAAATTTAAGCAACAGGATTTGTAATACTGAATCACAGTTCCGTAGAATGCATCCTAAATCTGAAGGAAATTACACTAATCTGCTTACCGATTACGTTGAGTTTGACCAAACGGTTTAAGGTTCTACCCCTTTTATAATCGATTCTGCATCTGTACTCTCCTTCATCATCTTCTTCGACCGGATCTAATTTCAAATGAGCGGATCCCCATTTGCTGGCATTGAAATAGGCTCTAGAACCCAACACGTGGCTGGAGAAGTGCTTAGCTTCATTAGGCACACTCCTGGAATCAACTGTATAGATAGGATTCGGCAGGTCCAGCCTGTACCATAGCACTAAAGATATGGAATCATCACTGGAAGGAGGGCTGAGATTACAAGGCAAGAAAACCGTAGAACCTATCACGGCGTGTAGTTCTGGGTATTCTGCAAAAACAAAATGCAAAATCAGGTTAATACATTTTAACAACTTGATATTCAATAAATAAAAATATCACATTATAAATGCGTAATTTATCTTACGAAGACCTTTTTTCCATTTGTAGGTTAAGCATAAAGATTCCATTTTAAACATATTTACAAAATCTGAAAAGATAAATATGATTCATTGAAAAATCAAGCGTTGTAAGAGGTGCTACATCTAATTCTGGTTAAAAAAGTAATCTCGAGTTACTAAGCAGGAGCGTTATTGAAAGTTTATAAACTATTAAATATATTTTGTTTTACATCCACACTGAAGTCACCAAAATTACATTTTTAAATCTGTGACAGTGTAGAGACGTTAGGTTATTTCAGAAGTAGGAGTAATGAAAAATGAGCAACGCCTTCGTCGGGACTCGAACCACGGTCCTCTGGAATACACGTCCAGCTTGCCGACCGCTACATCACGAAGGCATGCGATAAAGGCGAGAGAAATACATTATACACTCCCCCTTTTAAAGGGCGACTGCGATTGAGGTTTTTAGTGGAACCAATCGCCAAATACTTGTGGTGAAGTAGCGTCATTCGCCACCTTTTAGTTCGGGCGCCACTATGGAGGCATTAGGTTATTTCAGAAGCAAGAGTGATGAAAAATGAGCAATGCCCTATCCGGGGCTCGAGCCACCGAATACGCGCCCAGCGTGCCGACCACTACACCACGAAGGCATGCGAAGAAGGCTGGAGAAATACCTTATAATAGGTATTCGAAAATAACAACGAAACTCTTTGTCTTTTATGAGAATATACAATGCATTATTAAATTTTATCGTACAAAAATTACACATTTGTCGAAAACAAATCAACAGCCATGATTGTTTTAGTACGTATAAATATACTACGTCCTACATGCTAGCCTTTATATTCAGAATTATAGTGACAAAACAAAATGAAATGCTCTGTCGGAAACTTAAACCAGTTAATGAAATGCGTTAAGATAGCTATACCTAAAAATCCACAACAAATCATCATATTCATCATCAGTATCATTTAAACTTACTTTAAAAAGTAATTATAAATTTGAACTGAATTTCGAAATACAGCACTTTGTGTAAAATATCCTACATTCTAAAAGCTTTCTGAAAAATAGATATTATATTGCAGAAGAGGGAATGGGATTCTATTTTAATGTCTTTTTATCAAGATACGCAGCAATATAATAAGGAAATAAAATTTCCTGGAAGTATTTTTATACTCTCACGATAATATTTTACACATAAGAAGAAGTATTACAGAAGAGGGAACTGAATGTGTTTTAATGTGTTTTCAACAAAATGCTCAGTAATATAATAAGGAAATAAATGTCCTGGCAGTATTTTTGTAGTCTCACGATAACACTTTACAGATAATAAAAAGTATCTAGGCATTATTAGGATATAATCAGGGTAACAAATACTAGAAACGATGACATTAAAATATGTAAAATACTTACAGAAAAATGAAAACTCAAAGACATTGAAAAATGTATTTTTTAAAAATTTCTGCGTGTGGATAGCAGACATCAGTCATAGCTCCCAAAACATTTTATTCGGCTATTTATCACATTGCTTTCACATTGTAATATTTGACAGAGAATTAAAATGAAACGAAATCGAGTTCAAGTATTTAACACTGAATATTTTATTCAGAGACTTAAAAATTTGTTTTTTTTTTTTAGATTCCAAAACTTCTTCCCATTTATTAAAACCTAGATATTTGAATCCTTGGCGATTTAATATATAATGAGTTATCCATTCCAATATCATCTTTCTGATGATTTTTTTAAACATTTTATGCAGCGCATTACATCCAATTCCTCTTCGACTTTTGATGAAAAGAATATTTTCGTTTACGTTTCTGTGGAAATCTATATTGCGACTTAAAACTAGTTTGCCTTTAGACGTAGGAAAAAAAGAGTCTTTTTTCCTTTTAACTTCATTTCTTGAGACCATATCGCTGAAGCGTACAAATCCCTAAAATGGATTTTGTCCTAAATCATATTACGATTCGTATCTCTTATGTGAGCTGAAACTTCTCTGCTCGGGTTTCAGTTTCTTTCTCTACCACTATATATAAACCGACATTTTGAAAAGAAAGAAAAAACCATGACTTATCGCAGTTAATCTGCGTCTCCCAAGAAATAGTTGCAACTAGGGACAGAAGTAGATTCTGAGATAAGGTAAAATCAGGAATACGAGTTTTCTAGTAGTCTTTCTTTATAGAAAAAAAATGCATTTTCGTAATATATGAAGAATGAAGAAAAGAAAGAGAGAATGAGAGATGGTAAAAATTCATTCCTTCTAATATAAAGATAGAAGCCTGAGAGAATTTAAGAGTTCTCTTCTTGATTGTTGCGAAGATTACTTTCGCCGCTTGTAAATCATGGGATACGAAAGACCCTTTTTTAATGAGAATCGAAGAATGGGTGACGTTTCTTCACTTCAATAAAATGTGATAACAGTAATGTTCATATTTATGAGAGTTTCTTTCAAAGATAGAAACGTTTAAACTGAATATCATTTAAAGATCATGGAATATTGTGAATTTATGAATATATAGAGATGGAAAATTTGAATCAAGCTACGATGTGCAAGGTGACAATCCAGATATATCCATTACTAATAACAAATATAATCCATAATTCAGAAGTCAAAACAACAAAAATCAGCGTAATATTCTCAATATTCTCACAGTTTGTCCATGTTTGTCACTCCATGTTTAATTCAGCACAGTTTTGTTTTCGTATAGACAAAACTTACATGAGAAAATATATTTTACAATACGTTTGGGCTAATTAAATCAGTTATAATTCCTTAATTGTTATAGCTTAATAAGGATCTCTGTATGTGCATATTTTTGTGAGACTTTATTATCGGCGTCACACAAAATTTAAATGGACAAAATGTAGTTAAAATTATCCTCTGCTTGCGTAAGTTTGATTGTTTTGGTTTATTTGATTACGGCAAATTACTCGAGGGTTATTTTCCTAAGGAGAAGGATGCTTTCGTTGAAGAATTTCTAAGGAAAACTGGCTCGTATACAAATACATATGGGCAAAATCAGGAAAACACCCATGCAACCAACCCGTTCTCGGGATTCGAACCTCGCGATGAACTACTAGTATTCAGCCACTTGATACTCGACTGCTGGTGTCTTTGCTTGCTTAGACTCAAGGTATGCAATGGATTATCTGCAGTTTAAGTTTTCTTCTGCAAGGCTTGTCGTTAATAAGTGTGACTGAAAGACAATAGCTTCTTGACGGATATTAAATTAAAGTAAATGTAATACCTTTCAAGCATTTTAATTTATTTAATAGCTAACTTTCTAATCATGAATAATGTTTTATTTTAAATCCAACCTATCAACTTTCATACCTTTTTTCACAACCTATACAATGCGGCTATGCAATTTTAAGACTGAATGTTTTTTGGCCAGTTCCACTTTACCGGTGAAATATTATCTTCAGTTACTATTTAAACAGATTAAAAGCCTAAAAAGCAAAACGCGACAAGGATTTGAATGTATTGTAGAGACATCAAATTATTTTGAAGCAAGAGACATTAAAAATGAGCAATGCTCTCGCCGGGACTCACAACCTGGACCTCTCGATAACGCAATGAGTGTGCTACCTCTTCACCACGAAGGTGTGCAGAAAGGAGGGAGAAATACCGTATAGTAACAGGCAGTAATATAAAATATTTAAAACAAATCAGTAAGAGAGATAGGAGCTAGTTGCAACAATATTTCGAGATGCTTTTGTATTTTTAAGTATATTATGATTAAAGTTACTTTTTTTTTAAAACATAACTATTCAATCATCATATTACCAAAACAAATATTCAACAATTTAGTTGATTTTAGTACAGATATTGTCCCTTTCTTTCCATTAGATGGCGAGCATTCTTCCCTTTCTTTCTCTGACTGAGGTCTGAGAACGAGACTAGATTCGAACGCTCACTGGGGGGCGTTAATACGAAACGTCTGCCTTGAAAAACAGCTAAATGTAATATATAAGATAGCTGTCTTAAAATATTTAGTACCTATTTTGTAAATAATTTAATTTAGTAGTTCTGGGAATAAATTAGTAAAGACAAGATGGCCTCTTACTTGAAAGAAATCTCTTACTGGGAAGATAACGATTATTAGAAGCCTGGCATCCGGAATCCTGAAGATGTATCAGGTAGGAGACTTTAAATTACTTTTGTAAGATATTGTACCAAAACTATTCGTCTATTATATCTTGTTCCAGATCTGGGGCAAATTGTAACAATAAAAACCACCATATTTTAAACAAATTTGGTGATTATTATTACTTGATATAGTGACACGATTGATATCAAGTGATTTATACTATAAAACAAAAACAGAATTACTTAGCCAATCAAAATGTGAAGTTTTATTTTGATTTAAATGTGAGGTTTAATTTTGATTATTTATTTTGAATCAAAATGTGAGGTTTTATTTTGAACTATTAATCAAAATTTATTTTGATTAATAGTTCATTTTAAGTTAAAAAACTTTCCTATTACTTTCTTTTCACCCACGCTTTTCATTCCAGAATGTAAATGAGATAGCAAGAATTTATTCGTATTAAGATAGAATGAAGTGCTATTTAAGGTAGAATTTCAGAAGTTATTTTTAAAGTGTATCTGCCACGTTGTGCTTTGATTATTAGAGACTTGCGTTAGCGCGGTGAGCATTCCAACCATTCGGCTTGTCCTGCCGGTTAACTACAAACCAGAGCTCTTTCTGCGCGTTAAAATATTCTTTGAGCCGTCAGACATCTACAAACCTTGAAATTAGTATTTTTTATGTTATTCTGCTAAGCAAGAAGTGAGTGTCTTCTTGTAAACCAAAGTTCGGTCATAGGTAATTTTATAATTGAATAAAATGGTCTTATACGCCTTTCTTCTGATTTCTGTTCTGTTTCATAAGACTAGAAGATAAATTTTCAAGAGTTCTTTCAAAAGTTTATATTCCTAAAGAGACATAGACTTTACAAACATAACAGTCTTCATCAGCATTTTAGTTAACAAAAACAAATGTTAGATTGTTTCCTCTCACGCATTAACGTGAGCTCACATTTTGCAGCATTCATTCTTCTTCGTCAAAGTTATTGTTAGGATCTTCGAAACTGTAGAGAAATCCGTTCAGAATCTGTATCTGAAGACCAAATCCTCTTCTTCATCCATTTTATCTCTTCGTTTTCTGGTTGGATGTTTTTTCTTCAACCTTCTTTACCCCTTTGTGTTTCTGTTGGTTTTTTCATTTCTTTGATGTATATCTTTATATTCTTTCCATATACTTCTTTTTCATGCGTTTCAGTTAGAATGATTGGTTTCTTTTTCAGTCGGCCTGTTTCTAATTGTTTCCGAGGTGAAGCCTTAGAAAGAGGTCTTTTCAGGTTGAAAAATCGATTTTTATTTCACCATAAAAACCTGTACTGGCAAAGAAAACTAAATTAAAAAAGTAATTTACATGTCACATGTGTAGAAGAAAGTATAACTTCGTGTAACAAAATCTCAAAGTAAGCTGCAACAGGCTACATAGTCGATGTTCTATATCAGAAATAGGATAGGGCAAGCTATACACGTAACATGTTACGGCTCGCCCTGTCCTGTTTCGGAAGTTTTGTTGATTTATGAACGTATTGCGATTAATAAAAAAAATATAGCTACATTTTATAACTTAATACACTAAAAAAATAAATATGTAAAACCAGTTTACAAAAAAAGATTAATTAACTCATTTTGAACCAAAACTTCCGAATTTCTTTTCCCTCTATTAATTTGCTGAGACACAACCGTTTACTACCCGTTCCAGAGGGGCGTTGGCTGTGCTTACACAATAGGGTCTGACATATAAATCATGTGTGGTGAAAATTATAATCGAAAATTTTAAAACCTTCGCGTAACATGCGTATAATTACGTACTCAAACTGCAACTAGCACTAGGCTACAGTTTTCAGCTTCTAATGCATACCATAATGAAGTACATGATGCGCGAAAAGCTCGCTACCGATTTTATTTCTTGAAATATTGATCCCAAATAGTGGATTTTATTTACAAAATTTCTCATGTAAAGGACAAAGTTTTATAATGCACATTATTAATAGAAAGTTCTGTAAATATAGAACTTTATCATTTCATATATTCATCACATAGAAAGCAACTGAAATTAAAATTCCACTGTGGTTTTAAAATATTTTTTATAACTTAACTTTTTATATAGACGTTTAAAATATTAAACGTTCTATACAGTCACTTGAAATATTCCAGATATAGTTAAGAATCGCTTTGATTGTACATGGTGTTTTTTTCTAAATAGGAAAATGAACCTTTTAATTTGTGGAGTTATTAGTCTTTTTTGAAGCATCAGACTCGAAAAATGTGCAGTTCCCTCTCCGGGACTCGAACCGTCGATCTTTCAAATACGCTTCGGGTATGCTTCTAATTACACTATTAAGGCATGCGGAAAGGAGGGAGAAATTACCTTACATAGTCCCCCTTTTAAAGGGTGATTGGGGATGAGGGGACGTAGTCGCCAAATCCTAGTGGTGACGAATTATCGTCTGCCACCTTTTAGTTCGGGCGCCACTGTACAATTGTTAGGTTTTCATGAAGTAGGTGACGTGAAAGTGTGTAGTTCTCTGCCCGGGACTCGAATCTTGGACCTTTTGTCTATTGTGCTTCCAGTTGCACCACGAAAGCGTGAGGAAATGAGGGGGAATATACCTTATAAATTATTGAATCCTAAGACCAGGATTTTGATGACACATGCGTTTGTTTATTGTATATGTTCTGAATTTTTTACTATAAAGCATGCTTTAATGTTTTGGGAGCATTCTGAGCCTTTTAGAGCTATTTTTGTGGGCATTTTAGAGGTTTTTGAGGAATTTCCAGTAATCAAACTGAAAGTAATGTTAGCGTTGAAATTACAATGTTTCAAATAATTTGAGCCAATTTTGACTAGGCAGGCATGCCATATCCACAGGACAGGACAGGAACAAGCACAGGAGGCACCATATCATCGCTATGAGCAAAAATGGTATTGCTCCGGTGTACTACCTTTCCGTATTTATTGAGAATTAAAGGTGATATGCAATCATACAGATGTTATACATTTGGATATACAGAGTTGCATATTGTTACAGTTGGTGATAGTAATGTTTATAGGTAGCTGAGTTACAATAAATTTTATAATAATAAATAGATACAATATAATGATATGGAGGTAAGGCAGAGATATGAATGAAGATTGAAGGCACTTTGGTGGAGATAACAATGACACTCTGAAATTATTGCAGAATGAGAGATTAAGGGTGACACATATTGAGTCCTTGTCGGTGGAGGTAGTCGATGATGTTCTTTATCTGACTAAATGTTTTTCGGTGCTTGATTAGAAATCGCCTGAATTCTAGACCTGGGTTGGCTGGATGACGGATATGGTGAACAGACGTCATTGGACAGTAGAAGATGTAGTGCTCTGAGCCTCCGATGCTTCCGCATATACATCTGTCAGAGGAGGCTTTGTTTCTGTTGTAGACGTAGAGTGGAAATGCCATATCCACAGAAAACTGATTACGTATTCTGTTAGTCCTATCAATCCTGACAGGCTTAAGGTATGAGTGTTACGCCAAAGAATTTTTCCTTACCGGCATTTCTTAGCTATTTAAGACTTTTTATGCAAAGGGGGAAATGTTATTCAGCAGATACCTAATTGGAATCACTACTCACAGTTGTATGCAATACGCTTTTCTAACTTGATAAAATATCCGTCGTCGGTAAGTTGGAGAATGGTTTCAGGTCTTTCTAAAAAAAGACTATACTTACAAGAACAAAATATAGAACTTGTCAGTGCAATCTTGGGAGACGAAACATCTTTTCTTTAATGAAAATGGGAAAATGGGTGAATTTTTTCACTTCAGTAAAATGTATTAACATCATTTTCGATATTTATGGGAGTATTTTTTAAGCTAAATCTCATTCAAACATCGGTGGTTATCGGTGCAATACTGGGATATAGCGTATCTGTTTTTTAAATGAGAATCGAAAGTTGGATGATTCTTCACTTCAATTAAATGTGATAACTGTACTGTTCCCATTTGAAGAGGTTTTTTTTAAGCTAGAATTATTTAAACTGATCATCATTCAAACATTATTGAATATTAGGAATTTATACATATATAGCGATGGAAAACTGGAATCAAACGTTGCCTAATTTTGATAAATCAAGCAACACTTTAAAAACGGCCCAACGGCAAAGTAAGGCCAACGTTTCGAAGCGTAAGGCCAATATCTAGTGTTGTGTCTGAAATAAGAACTTAACTTCCTTTGACATGACACACGCATTCACTTTCAAGTTAGAAATGGTTCAGAATTAAGCTCCATTATTTTCATGATTTAATTAAATAACCTGTTCTTATCGATTTGCAATTGTTAAATATTACGTTAGTTATGAAAATTTCCTATGCCATAAGTAATGTAAATACTATTGAAGAACATAGCTAGAGATTATCATTTCAAACAATAATGCACTGAACATGGTGTAAAGTGTAGACATAGATATTAAGTCATAATACAGTAACCTATTTTAACATAACAGGTAATCATTTTCAAAAGTTTGCTTTGATATTGAAAGCAATATAAACCCATTATAATATTTATTATTAGTCTAGTGTTCTAAACGTTAATAATTAAAGCAAACAAATTAAGTTAACGAAAAAATCTAATGTTTATTGTGTCTAAACATCTAGTGGTATATAGTTACATTATCTAATACACACACACATATAATCATGCCTGGATATTAAGTCTGTAAGAACAAATGTCTAGAGTAAGAGATTAAATCAGACTAAAGTATCAGTGTCCGAAGTCAGGCTCTCCGCCCAATTTTTAGGCTTGGACTGGCCTTCTGTCGTTTCCATCCGGCGGGAGCCAACTACCTTGATTCCACTGGCCATTTGTGTGTCTCTAGATGTTACGTAGCCGTCAAAAACAAATGAAGCTCTCTCCCCGTCGCTCGTTCAGGCCATGGAGTACGAAATTTCTTCTATTACCGCACTGCAGCTTTCTCTGCGTCTAAAAAATCTCTCGAACTACGTTGCAGTAGCTTTTTCTTCAGTAGGCGAGAAACTTGAATTCGACGATGAGTGAGGATGGAACTCGCTAAAATCCAGCAGCCCTCTCAGTTCACACGGGGAAAGGGTCCACTCCGGCTTCCAGAAGTTGGCCTACATCTCCTAAATTTCAAAGCTACCCCTCATGGCTATTGCGAGAGGTCAAACACACCTCCGCTGAGAGGCGACGTAAACAAAATTCTGCGAGGTAGCCATGACAAGGGTCCTACTTTAACATGGGAATTCACCTAACGGCCAACAATTTCGCCCCCTGTAAGCGTACCCTCGAAGAATAATGGCATGTTAGACACTAGCGAAGGGTGCAGAATATGAAAATAGAATATATGGTAAAACGCTTGGCAAAATAATAGTTTCTCAGAAAATTCTGAGAATGCGAAAACTTTTTTTCGCATTACAACAATTTGTCGGAAACACCAAGAAAATGAATTAAATTCTAATATATAATTTTCAGCATAATTAAACAATTTATAAGTACTGGATTGCAAAATCGAGCTTTTGACAAATTCAATTCAGACAAATACAAAAAAAATGTTTTGCAGTTGAAATTCTATAATTACACAGTTATTCGGATGAGTAATCATTTCTAAAAATTACGTTCCTTCAACACTTTAGTCGACATTACCACCAGAGTCAGAAAATATAGATTCATAAACTTTACCAGAAAGAAGGGTAAACGTTAAACAAAAACTTAATAAATTTACACACCAAACAAGTGTAATAAACAGAAAACTTTAAAATAAAAAAAATTAAATAACCTTAAGTATTAAACCTAAACAGCCTCAACAGTACAAATAAAACCAAAAGTAAATTTAAGTTCATTAACAAAATTAGAGTTACTCAAACTTCACTTTAAAAGGATAAAAATATTAACACTGCCAAACTTAAATTTAAAGTTACCAATTACAGCTTAAACAAAAAACTAACTTTCAACAATTACTTTCAACAGAACAAATACAAATCAGATTAGTAAAAGCCAAGTACTGACAAAACTGAATTAAGAAGCAGTAAAAAATGATAAACTGGAATTAGGAAACAGTATTACATAACACAATCAGTTAACATTTAATGAAAATTCACAGAATTTTTAAAAAGATTTATGAATAAATATCTCTTGCAGAGTAGATGAGTACAGTTTAAAAAGAATGGAGCCTGTTCACAGGCTGTATATAATGGATTTTGCTGTATATAAGTAACCTAATGCAATCAAATGAAAACAAAAGCAAAAAAAAAGAGCTTCAATGTGCAAAATTGTCCTTGTATCGAAAAGTCAAAACTAAATCCTCTCACAGTTGTCAGCCAGATGAGGAGAGAAACTTCTTAGGTTCTGACAAGATCTCAGTTATTTTAGATAAAAAAGTGGAAATTTTACCATATCTATAAAGAGAAATTTGATGTTCTGTTACGATACTTTTCTGATGGAAAAGTGACTTGAGATATATTTTAATTTGGAAATTTCGAATATAAAATATGATTGTGTTGAGCTATAGTTATATACGGTAGCCAAAACTTTATGTCACTGATATGGTTTATATTTTTGGATCAAATACGGATCAATTTTTTGCATAGTAGTTTGTCCGTCTAATCTTTATTCTACTTCATATCTTAACTGGTAGAGTTTATTATTATTCTGTTGCGACATTCTGATTTCTAAAGGGGACGGATAGAATTTTATGTTTCACATACCTTACAAAAAGGTATCGCATGATCAATATTTTCTTCGCGCAAAAAATTTTTTTTCTATCTCTTTTTATTTATTTAATTCTGAAATTGCAATAGTGGGCAAACGAGATTTTATTGAAGAGATATTTAGCAGTGCATCGTTTTTGAAACGCATTGTACGAGAACTTATGAGATAGAAATATTATTTATTTTAATCCACTTCAAGAATTGGGAGGAGAAAAGATCGAATCTTTTACAAATTTCCTTTTCTACACAATATTAGTGAGTGGAGTGTTGATCTTTTCTTTCATTTTCCATGATAAAGTAAATGACAGAATACTGAAGGTTCTTTCCCGTTAACAGGTTAAAATTGAGAAGAAAAAAACCTGATGTAAACACGACATGACTTCCCTGTACGTTCTGTTGTGTCGCGAATTCTGTGCTTTTAATTTAAGTGTTTTTAATGATTTAAGTAATCAATTATTTAAGTATTTTATTTGTATTTGTATTTGGTTTTTTTAAGTTCGAAATTGTGAAGAGCGTATGAATATATATATTTGGAAAGTGTGTACTTAAAATCCTTAAGCAATTATTTTTTCCTTCAACGGTCAATTTTAACGCAGAGAGGGGAGCGTCTTCTAACGGAAGTAACATCTGTGGGAAATGCCTTTTTAGATGACAGTTGCAACATTGAGTAATATATCGTGGTTCTCTTGTCTTTGTTACCAAGCTGAAAGTGAAGACTGTTGTCGGGCGTCCCGCTGTGATGTCGCCTGGTTTATGGCCTCGGTGGAAGTTGTAAATTGAATCTTTGAAAGGGCAGTTTTTGTTGTTTCTTATATTTTTCGCTTGTTAGCAGAGGGGGTCGAATGTTTAGTTTCCAGTTTTTCGCAGGTGCTACTGTAGACAATGACTTAATTCTGATTCGTTTGGGGGTTTGAACTTGTCCTATTAAATTATATTGAAAAGTCTCGGATTGGCAAGAATTTAATTTTATGTGTAACTTTGGACCTATAATTGTAGGTGGGAGGAGAAACCGAGTTTTCCTCGGTTGTTGCGCGAGTTTTGAAGTCAGTTTTTACCAGAGTCTTCGAGTTTTTGGAGTTGAATATTTAGCAGAGAGGGCCTTTGGCCTGCGGCCAGGCCTACCCGGGCTTGGGTGGCTGGCGCTAGCGTTCTGCGGACGAACTCGGCTTTTAGCTGAGGAGATTTGCGATGCTGCACTTGTACCCCGACGGGTGGCTCACGTTTGCGATGCGGCATGATGTGATTAATAGAGAATTTTCTTCTAATTTGCGAGAAGTAGAACTCAGAGCGAACTCTTCCGAGTTTGAAGCGGGTTTTCCCGTAAAACGGAAGTGTAAGGGCTCGTACCTAAATGAAGCTCTCTGTTCGTGAGAAGGAAAAGTATCATCGTTCTGTACCCGGAGGTTCTCCTTCAACTTTAATGTTTTAGAATTTTGATTGCCGAGTTTTCATCTTTGAAGTTCTACAAGAGGTCATTTTTCGTGGGCTTTTTGAATTTGATTACCTAAGATCCAGTTCAAGGCGGAATTCATCTGCAGCGGTTTCTCCTTCAACTTTAATGTTTTAGAATATTGATTGCCGGTTTTTTTTTTCATCTTTGAAGTTCTACAAGAGGTCATTTTTCGTGGACTTTATTGTAGCTCATTACCAAGATCCAGTTCAACGGCGGAATTCCTCTGCAGCCTATAGCTTCTTATCATGATGATCCCGAAAGTCAACTGTGAGTTTTTTCATAAGATTATATTTTTTTTTGTAATTTAATTTAAACTGTTCTTGCTTAATCTGGGGAGAAAGAGGAAAATTTAATTGAAAAATAAGAAAAAATAAAGGGGGAAAGTTATTGTCAAAAATAAGAAGTTTATGTAAATTGTAATTTCTATAGAAGTTGTTTTAAATGATTAATTTAATGTATTTCAGTATTTCTAAGTAACCGTTATTGTGTTAAAAAAAAAAAAAATTGTTATCTTGATAAATGACTCTTGGAGAAATTTAATGTGGAATATTAATTGCATTTGTATGTAAGGGTAGTCTGGCCAGGTCTCCCATAAACTTATCCTAGATAATTAATAAATGAGTTTGATTATATGTTATTACTTGCATTTGTTTTTTTGTGTGTATGTAGTTGGTCTGTTCAGTCACTCCATTTGTTTGAGCCGGGAGGCTTTTAAGAAACATGGAGATTATTTTTGCTTGGGGTTATTGAAAAATGTTCATGCATTTTAGGGTTCTCACAACGCGCCCTGTTTTAGCAAATGTGTACTAACCACTTATTAATGTTACTTTGAATGTGTTTTAAGGTAGAATTTGAAATGACTTTTAGGTGCCAGGACAGTTAAATCTAGTGCTTGATTTTTAGTAGCGGAACTGATTGATTGGTGTCTGAATATTTCTTCTCTGGTGCTTATGAGGTTTTTGCTATGAAATGAATATGAATTATTCTTGAGTTTATTTTAAAATGAGTGAATTATAGAAATGCTTGGTTGAGATTTAGTATTTAGTTTTACCGAGTTCCAGAGAAGATTTATTCCAGCTTCCTTTTCAGGTTAAGTTTATTAAGAAGAATTTGCTTTGTCTTGCTATGTGTGAATTAACTGCTTTAAGAAAAGTTATACTTAATATTATTATGAGTCAGATCAACCAATTAGTTCCTTCCTCTATTTTCTAACAAGTGCATTTTAGTAAGTTTACATTTAAGTTTTATTTTAAGTTTAGGTTGTCCGGCACCTAGAGGGAGTTGAATAAGAGTAAAATTTTAAAGAGTTAAAAGTAGTAAAAACCCCCTTAAGGTTTAAGGATTTTTTCTCTCTATTTAACAGTTCTATTCAATTACAAATATTTTTGTTGCATTTTATTTCAGCTATTTCCTCAAATTTCATAAGAAATGTATTCGTGATTCAATAAATTCAGTCCTCGCTTCACGGCAAGGCAAAAATGCACAAGTTCAAAATATCTTCATTAAAAATTGTAAGTCACAGGAAAATGTGAAACACGAAGTGCAGTTAAAAACAGTTGTCACAACAAAAATATGTCTTCTAAATCTATTTTAAATCCATTTTACAATCCGTTTTGGGAAAAAGAGTCTTTATTCTTTCCGTACGTACAAATGCCGCATAAAAGTCATTGCAATAGATTCGAGACAAGTCAAAATGGATATTTTCGTTGAAATATGATACCCGAAATTTTCGCGATTACAATACTTCCTTTACTTCGTACAAGAAAGTAAAAATTATGTCCCTCCGATTAAAATTAAAAATATGGATAGTTATTCTTTCAGAACTATAATTAGGTAGAAAACTTCAAACTGAGCAAGAAAATTTCCGATGGGAGATTTCTGAAAATATTGCCTCTGAGAGAAATTTCTGCTGAATTATTTGTACATTTGAAATACATCTATTTCGAACAGATGTTTGTCTTCAGAAAAGATTGAAATTAAAATCTGTATTCTTAGAAGGGACCGACAATAACTTACCGAAAATACAAATGAGAATTTAATCCTGTTAGATAACTTTAACCACACAAAACGAAATTTAGTATAACAGTTTGGGGAAAATATTGCATTGAAATGATTCTGTTATTGAACTTAATTGATGTTAAGCTTAGAATATGAATGTCATAAAATGCGTGACTGGATTCCGCCAATTATGGAATGCGTCCTTTTTCATTCATTCACCTTTTTTAAACAATTCCTATGGAATTTGTTTTCCTCACTCTGTGCATATATTTACAGAAAGAGATAAAAAAGACACGAAAGATGCCCAATTTAAAACCAAACCTGGCATTTAAAAGTACAAATATTCGTATATATTTTTTGCGGCGTTTTCTTCCATCCCTATATTATTCGATCATTTTCCAATTTATCTCTAAATCTCTAATAACAAAGTTAAGGCTCGTGAACACGTAAATGTTTTCTGATATACATTTATTTAACTCTAAAATTACAGAGACTGATCATATGACACAAAATGTGTTCCGCTTAATTTTTAAAAATTTAATTGTATAAAATTTTGGGTTTTCATTTATCGCTTTAATTGTTTCTAAAATAACAATTCGTTGAAATTAGAAAATTAGTTTATTTGCAACGAAACGGCATATGTAGAAATATCGTGGAAAATCATCGCAAACCTCTAGTATTCGATAATGCATATTATCTTCCATTTCAACTGAGGTTAAATGTCTCATTGTAAGATATTGGAGTTATAATAATAGGAAACATTTTACCCTTAACATCCTATCACTTTACTTATAATAATAGGAAACATTTTACCCTTAACATCTTATCACTTTACTTATGAACTATTATTACTTATTAATTAACTTCTTATCGCTGATATTTTACAAGTTTCAAAAGGAGGGAAAAGGAATTCTGGGAGATTCTTGTTTCAGATCTATTTTGCATTATCAGGCTATAATTAACTGAATTTGTGATTTCAAATGACACCAATTAAGCAGTACTATTTTTCCAATGTTTTAGAAAAGGTGCAGTATAACGTTCATTTTGTTTCTAGTGAACAGGAAACTACAATGGAGTTTTTATTTTCTGCGATTCAATTTCCGCATTTGTATATAGTAGATGGTTGATCACTTCAGGAGATCGTGAAACTGCTGAATGAATTTTAAAAAAAATGAATGTTGTAGCTGAAATTCATCTGTTTGAAAAAAACAGAAATGGTAAATGTTCAATAACAAAAATTAAATCAACTTAGCTATTCCTCCTTTGCTATGGCTTATCAATGTCAGAAAGATAAAAATTTATCTTTGCTTTGATACTGCATTTCTCAACAGTTGCTGTTGGTTTGTAGGGCTAAATATGCTTGGAAATTCTCCGCGATGTCTCCATTACAACGCTCGCCAAAGTAAGCAATATTTTTAGCTATAATTTTCCTGTATATTTTAGGTCTTGCTATAAATCCATATGTAGGTTTTAAGGTAAAAATGAAATATACATTTAGCAAAAGAGATTGCATTCTCGAATTAAAAGAAAAGTTAAGATTGAAGTATATTTTAGGAAGACTAAAAGGAATGCAATCACCATTAATAGCCATTGAAATTCCAAAATGGACAACCATATAAGTGCTACGTTGCGAACTGCAAAGACAACAAGCTTAAGCTGCGTTAGGAACGAGCCCAAAATTTGTGGTAAAAAACAACTGACGACTTCAGCGATTTTTATCAAGTACCAGGGTAAGAAATGTTTTGGCAATTCATAGCAATATACATAGCAGTCTGATATACAGGGAGGTTAAAAAATAACTACTCCAATATACGTGTGCCAAGCGGTCTATTTCCTTTAACAAACAAAATGAAATTTCAGATATTACACTGCTGGCCACCCAAATTGCAACACCAAGAACGACAAGAGATATCCCAACAAAATTTATTTAGTAGATAACATGCTGATCAAGTATCAAATGATTAAATTTACAGACATCTGTGAAGTGTGGTTCCTTCCAGAATCAGTAGCCAGAGTAGCCGCCATTGTTAGAGATCACCGCTGCCACACGCCTCGGGATTGCTTCAAGGAGACTTCGGATGTGTTCTTCTTTAGATGTTTGGGCACAGCAGACCAAGCAGCTTCCACACGTTGCCAAAGTTGGTCTGGTGTGGCAGCTTTGGATGTAATCGTGGTCAATTGTTCAGCAACCATGGAGCACATGTTTCCTATCGGCGAAAGATCCGGAGAGAGAGACGGCCAGGGAAGCAATTCAATCTGGTGATTGACAAAGAACCCTTGGACAATGCGTGCCACGTGTGTTCGCGCATTATCCTGTTGAAATATGGCTTTGGGCAAGCCATGAAGGTAAGGAAGGACAACTGTCTCCAACACCTCGGAGACCTGCGCTGGCTGTTTAAAGTATCGGCAATGCGTACTAGAGGAGTGCGAGAGTGATATCTAATACCACCCCACACCATAATACCCGGTGCAGGACCAGTGAGGTGGTGCATAACGCAGCTGTTCAGCTTCCTCTCTCTACGGTGTCTCCAGACTCGAATCCAACTATTGTGGTGTTGCAGACAGATACGTGACTCGTCAGTAGAGACAATTTCATTCCTTTCTGCCATCCACATCCTTCTTTCATCGTACCATTGGCCGTGGAGACGCCTGTGGTTCAGCGTCAAGGGTAGGCGAAGCACTGGACGTCTTGCGCACAGACCACTCTGCTGTAAACGGCGTCGAATGTTACGCGCAGACACTGGATGATGCGTTACAGACTGAATGTGCTGTGCTATGGTTCGTGATGTGACTGAGCGATCCGTCACTAATATGCGCACAATGTTCCTGTCATCACGTGAAGTGGTGCACTGAGGTGGATGCGATCGAACACGTCGGTCCATCGTGCCCTCCTGCATCCAGCGGTCACATATCCGCATTACAGTTCTTTGGTTTCGTCCAACACGACTGCCGATTTCTCTGAAAGGTAATCCACACTCTCGGTAGGCCACTATCCTTCCTCTGTCGAACTCGGATACTTGATCAAACGATGATCGCTGTTTACTACGCGGCATAATTGATCGTTTTTTGAAAAACCACGAGAGAACCAAAATTGCCGAACTTGAAATCGTCGAAAACTCCAAGCCTTAAATAGCCCTTTGAAGTGGCGCCACCGGCGCGCGTGATGTGCGTCTGGGCTGAAATTCGAATCATTTCCATATCTCACCTCAACTAATGCATGTTGTGAATTTCATGTTATTTGCATGCTTCCTTCAGGGTTTTGGATTTGCGGTGGCCAGTAGTGTACATTTGAAAGTAAACGATGAATATTGTGAGGATATAAAATATTAGAGCGGTTACGGTTGCAGTGAAAAAATTTCGAAATTTTCAAATCGAAACACCCTATTTGTTTCCTCCGCAAATTGATAAGCGCATTGAAGAACCATAAACGGGAGAAAGGAGTAACATCGCAACAGAAATCTGCATAACTTCGTGTTTTTTGCCGTCTTTCAAGGTCTGACTAATCTCGTGGGTTTGAGGTGTACACGGTAGATTTCGGATAATAGGGGAACCAGAATTCAACGGAATGGTTCTGGGGAACGGCGGTGGCCACGATACTGGAAAGCTACAGGAGACTGCTGTATCTTGAACGCTTTACACATTGAAAACTTACTAATCCAATAAAAGTGTTTTTCCGTCTCCACGCTTATGTTGTCAATGGCGCTTTACAATGCTCTTATTTGCAAATGCTTTACGCAAGCAATTTTCATTATATGTGTATCGTTCCGACGACACTGATGGTTTTTCATTCGGCTAATCAATTTGCGTAGGGAAAAAAACCCGGTGGTGCTATTCGAAAATTTCAAAATACTTTGAATGTAACCGTAACTGTAAGACTCTATTGGTTTTATTCATCCCAATTTCGAGAGCTTGCCTTCAACTAAAAATATGTAAAATTTCATTTCTATTGTTTGAGAGGACATGTCGCTAGGGTTCATATATTGAGATTTTTTTAAACCCTCTTGTAGTAATAAATTAATATGTTATTTCTGAATTAGGCGTAGCATTATAACTAATTTTTAAATGATAATATTCATAAATTATTTAATGGGAAACCTGCATATGATATATAAGTTCCTTTATATGAAATGTACGGGTATAATATGAAACTTGAATTTTTATAATATC
>KK114770.1:437865-468931 GCA_000611955.2 Stegodyphus mimosarum
GTAGGGAAAAATAAGATAATGGAATTCAGTGTTACCATGGTCAATCTGGTAACTGCAGCATTTTACATTTTATGACAAGTTCTCTTCAAACTGAAATCTTTGCCTGCACGCTTGTGTGTCTATATGTGTGTGTAGAGAGAATGAGAGCACAGCCTTGAGCTAACGCTCTAAACGTAGTGTAGATTTAGAAACATATTTTATTAATTGTACTCAGTTCAAAATAAAGAATTATGTTTATTGATTCTAAATTCATCCTGTCGGTTAGAAGAAATATAGGTTTGTAATTTGGAAGGTATATTAGAATTTTTTAGCATTGTAAACAGGATATAACTCACATAGCAATCGAATAAGCAGATTTTAAGAGATGCGCTATCATTAACACGCTTCAAATTTTGCATCACATTATCATATCCACACCAGTTTGCTTCAATGCGTTCTTAAAATGGTATTTAGCGTACACATATTTCAATTGCCAATTATTAATTTTTTAAGACTCACTATACTTTTACGAAAATATGTTTAAACATTTAAATGCTTTGCTCTAAAAATGCTGGACACAGAGCAGAAGCCATTTATGTCTTCCCTGTTATTTGTGACGTTGAATTAAAGCATTCAGCGAGTTGCTAGTTTGCATAGATTGTGGCTCAAATGGCAGATTTGGCTTACACCCAGAAATGGAAAGAATCGATCATGTAAACACGAGCTTAAATGAGTATTGTATCAAATATCTTTCCGTCCGTTTGATATAGAGTTTCTTATTAAAATAAATTGACTTTCGGACTTAAAAGAGTTAAAGGTACTGAATTAAAGTATATTAAATTTCGCTTTCAATTATTTGTGTACTCTTAGCGTTAAATTTTTATACGAAATGTATAAGTTAGGATGTATTTCTTTAAATAAACATGCACCGGAAACTTCGTTCATTATCTGCATCTTGAATGATGAAATTATATCGCGTGATTTCGAGGTTTTAAGAAATTCTGTGCGATTCCAAGAATATCGAGAATGTCCTTAAATTTTGGACTATTTTTATAATTTTATGATTTCCTTTTGAAATTTTATATTATTTTAGCTGCACTGATCGGTATAGCAACTGCTGTACCTTTGGGCCTGCGCTCGAATTGCGGAAAAGGCTTACATGTTTTAAATGTGCAATTTCTTTCGGGCATTGGGGCACTAGATTTACGTGGCGAGTCGAAAGTCTTCTCGAATTGTTCGTCGCAGGGAAAGTGAGATGAAAGATATTTGGATCTGTTCCCCGAGGAGATTCTTCTTCAAAACTGTGACGGAACTTGGAGAATGCTGTTACCAACATAATGTTCAAGACCTAAGCCAACGACACACGCAGTGTTGCGCTTCTCGCCGTGATAAAATTTTTATTCTGGTGGTTGTGTCAGGCAAATGAGATTAACCACAACAGCATATTATTTTTAACATTTAATACATCTTTACCGTTATTTGTTCAATAATGTTAAAGTTATTTTCTCCTAGAATACATGCTAGAAATTCTCTCTTTGTTTAATGTGCATACTAGAAATCTGTCTTTACAGTATTACTCAGTTGCGAAGATTTTTTAGATCTGCAGTACTGTATATAGGCAGATGTAAAACTGTCCTATACAGAAGACGATGCTAAGTTTTTAAAGGCTCTTTCGAAAGAATCAGATTACAAAAAGACAGCATCAAACACGAAATTATTGGAGCAATTTGTCTTATACGCATCATTAGATGTCGCCAGGGCACAAACTCCGTTTATGATTTCTAGGCATTGAGCTTCCTTACGGAAATATTAAAAATGAAATATCTACTACGCAATTTCTGCATTGTGAAAATTTCACCAGTTTTCATAAGAATATAGACTGTTGCGCTGTGTTAAGGACTCTGTAGACGTGCACTGTTAAGTCGAAACCACTTAGAGGGTTGATTAGGTTGATTTGTATATTTGATTGCAATAAAGTTCGCCAGAGCTTTCTGAATAAGGATGCTTTCGTGAAGGACATTCTACAAGAAGTACTGGCTCCTATCCGGGTTAAACATGAAGAAAACCATGAAAATTCTCTTGCAAAAAGGTCTTTCGCTTGAAATAACTCAAGCCGAATTAGCAGTTTCAGCGACTTTAACCCTCGGCGGCAGGTGGGATGGGAGATTCCTTGTTGAAGGTAATAAATACGATGCACTTTACGGCAATTGTTCTGATAAAAACGAAGAAATAAAAAATGACGTAAATTACGAGTTGAATGCTATATCTAGTCATCACTGTATAATTTTCATATGCTTCCCGAAACGTAATTACATTAGTAGTGAACAATGACTTAAATTTAAAAAAGAAATGTTATTTAACAATGACATTAATTTGCATTAAGCAAATGTTTTATTTTTTTCTATGATATACTTTTGTTATTATTGATTAACTGCAATTAACAGTATCACAATAGTTGCCTGAAATGACAGTTATTGACTATGATGAAATCGTTGAATGGTTTCAGCTTCAAGTAAATCAGTCATAATATTGAAGCTATTGTAAGATTCGGAATCTATATAGATGTGGGCGGGGTAAAATATGAAATATCATTCACTACAACAGATCGAATATATCTTGAAATGCTCTTGCAAGCTTACAGCACATATGCAATTAAATGTGAATTTTATACCACAGATGAAAGCTGCGATGGGAGCTTACTGAAAAAGAACAGTATGTATGATTTGCATTAAAGCATGTCTAAAATGTTCGAAAGATGAACTGTTGATCCTTATTATATCTAGTCGGAAGTTCTTGCAAAACGTTAGGCATGATGCAAAGTTACCAAATCTTTAGACCAACAGACCTAAAATTTGCGTGTCTGTAGAAGTTTGTGAAACGGAAATTATACTCACGTTTATCGCAATCACCCTAATAAAAATCACCAGATTTCCTGAATGTGCAAAATTCTGGCAACCATGCTCTTAACAATCCTTTAGTTCAGCAAGGTGTGAAGGAGGATTAGTTGCCTCCGTTAGGGATTTCGAAAGGGAAACGGTACTCATGTATTCTTACAGAAATCGCTTACAGAAATACAGAAATCGCTAGATTTCCAGAATGTGCCAAATTCTGGCAATCAAGTTCATAACAGTCCTTCAGTTCAGCAAGGTGAGTAGGGGGATTACTCGCCTCCGTTGAAGATTTCCAAAGGGAAACGATACTTACGTATTATCGCAACCATCTTAAGAGAAATAGCCAGATTTCTAGAATGTGCCAAATTCTGCAACCACTCTCATAACAATCCTTCGGCCGACCAGCGCTTCAGCGGTAAAGTCGCTGAACACTGGTTGTTTCGACATGGGTTCGATTCTAGGCGAATGGAATGGTGCATAGCTGTTTTCGTGGTTTTCTCATGTGTAATGTGTATTCGAGGCAGTTCGCCTTTTAAAGTCTTCCACGAAGGCATCTCTCAACTTAGGTACATAGCCCTCGCGTGTTTTGCCCTAATTAAATAAACTAAACCAACTAACCAACCATAACAATCCTTCATTTCAGCAAGGTCACCATCTTCATATGCACTTTTTGTTTTATTCCAAGCTTCAACGTTTTTATGGAAAAACCCAGATATATTCTGCCTTCAACTGAATTTTAAAATATACCTCATGAAATTTGCTGGCAGCACAGTGACGGCGTTAAAAGTTCTAGACCAATAAAGTATTTTGCTGTAAAATCCCTAAAGAGAATTATGATGAGATGCGTTCGGTAGATAATCTGTACATAGTGCAGAGTTTGTAAAATTCCATAATGATTTTTAAATAAAAATAGATCGCTGTATACACGTAGAGAAAAACAGTGCAAAAATTAGAACATGATTTTACTAATAATATAAGTTTTTTTTCTTTTTTAATGCACCATATAATCCTTATTTAAAATACGTATTAAAATTTCTAAAGTGTGTTTTCTTTTGATACGCTGATAATGATTACCTTTTATTATGAATATCAATAGTTCAAGATTTTTTTCTTTTAAAGTAGCGAAAATTATTAGCGTCCCCTGCAGAAAATCGTCAGCCTGTGCCAAGGTGGTTGGGTTAATACGTAAGTACCAGCGCAACTCTCATCAAACATAAGAAAAAGGTGAAAAGCTTCATAAAGCCAGAAATGAAAATGCGATCTGAGTTGTAATGTGAAATTATGGGATTGATCGTTTAGTGGCAGTTAAGCACACTAGAGTTAACTGTCATATTAGGGTTATAAGTCTAAACGAAAGTTTTTTCAAAATGGCATTCAAAGTTTAATCAAAATGTCTTTGGAATGGGGAATTCAAGAACCTGACACTTATGCTTTCTTATTACCTATCCCTCGGAATATTGGGTCAGTGGCATTAAATGCGTCTAATCTTCAGTGACATTAAACAGTCACCAAAGCCATGCCTTATTCTGGAATTTTATCCCAAGTCGACTTTCGGCATAACACAAAATGCCATATGATATGGGCAATCGAAATGGTTGATCATTTTAACATTTTTTTAATATAGACTGTTAGGTTAAACAATTTGAAAACATAAAATAAAAAATTTAAAAAAAAAACTTCTCTTACTTATATTTGGCCAGTATAATATATATTTTAATTCATCAACAACTCATACAAATTTTGCAATTAAAATTAATATTTTGTGAATGACGAAATATGGATACCGAGACATGCAGCACTGATCGTTTACTTAAATTAAATAAACAAATGCGAAGCAACGAAACATTTTACGTAAAACTTCAAATGTTGTTTAAATTATCTGAAAAGAAAGTACTATTGCAGAACTAAAGAATAATTTTTACGTAATTTAAATAGAATTTTAAGTAGGTTAGCTAATGCTACATGAATTTCAACAGACATGAGTTTCAGACTAGACATCGTATGAGGAATATCACATAGTAAACTGAAAAGCCTAGAACCAGACGATATAAGTTTTAAAACAAGTATTCTTTGAAAGAAGAACATGAATGTTTCGAAGAAGATAACAAGTATAAAGAAGCTTTTAAAGGAGTTAACAGGATATTAAGAATGCTAATGAAGCCAGACAAGAAGTAATTATGCTATTGTATACGACTTCATTTTACAGAAGATTACGTTACCGCCTTCATGCATGAGAACGAAAACTGACTATACATCTTTAGACGTCTAATAAGTATTTTATACGTACTACATGCGTGATATATATTTTTAAGTGCTGCATGCATAAGACATCGTAGAAAGAACGGTCATATCCTTCATATAGAAATCTGGCGCTGAACTCTTTGAAAATTATTAATAAGAACGCTCTACTAGTTTTCTGCAATATAAAACAGTTTCATTTCATTAGAAAGTAGCCTATCATAAGCATATAGTACTGAAATTTCAGAGGAAAGTAGAAGCACATTCTTACAGAAGACGATGATCAAAATTAAATGACATCTAAA
Organism: Stegodyphus mimosarum; assembly: GCA_000611955.2. Lineage (NCBI taxonomy): Eukaryota > Metazoa > Arthropoda > Arachnida > Araneae > Eresidae > Stegodyphus > Stegodyphus mimosarum. Next base: position 443,279 of record KK114770.1, read on the forward strand.
AAATACTTCGAACAAGTTATCGAAAACAAAGAACGGAAAGGTCGAAATTCAGATGTTATATACTTTGCAAGAAATGTTTACCAAAACGAAAGATAAAATACTTACTTCACCTTTCTTCGAGAAGTAAATCAAATGAGTGTATTATTGTTTAATTAAAAATTACGGCATGAATATGTATAACTGAATTTATTGTCCGAGATCGAATTAGAGCGTCCGTGATCTATGCACGGCATTTTTTCGGACCATAACATACCTTTCCAATGTTATTTTAAAGAAAAAACGAGTTATGGATTATAAGGAGACTTCTTCTTCTTTGTTTTTTGGCAAATATCCAAGATGTTATAAAGTAATTTTAAGTCCCTGTTTGGATCTGTTTCGATCATGTTTTCAACCTAAAATGTATCGATTTTCTATAGAGTAATTAGTTAAAATATCCACTTATTTTAAATTCGTAATATTCTGTTTTTCTGAAGGAATGGTGCGAAATTATTTGATTCTGTTCTTCATTTTATGTGACCTAATTTTAATTTATATTACGGTTTTTTATATTCAGACTTTTCCCCAAAACCAATATTAATTTATCCATTATTAAGTATAGTTGTTAAAGAGGAAAATCTTTTCATGTGTGCATTTGAGCCATGCAATTACCTAACTTCGCAAATAACTTAATAAGAGCAAGACCACGAAATTAAATTTTCTCGACTGCAGTGGTTGTAAAAAGTAAAGCTGGCTTATTATATATTTCCATTAAATATTCTACAATAAAATGAAATTGGCATAGAGCTATTTTGAAATGAAATACGTAAGCCCAATAAAATTTTATTTTTTTCTGTTGATTCAATTTATAGTTAACGTTTCAATAGTAGTAATAGTTAAATTTCATCTTTACGCTATTAGTACTTTAAGCCTAAAAATAAAATCCAGCTTCTGAAAATCGATTTCCTTATAATTTCTTATACCACTTAAATCTTTTTAACGCATTTTCTAAATCGTTAACAATTGTCTAGAGATTGAATTACGTCTTATTTCAGTTTATGAATTATAGATCATATTATCTATAAGTTAAATGCCATGCCAATTGCAACATAAGAATTCTAGACAAAAGATATTGTGTGTGCTGGCTCATCTGTAAACTGCTTATCCGTATAATAAGGAAACGCGAGCTGAACTTACACCCCATGCAACTAAACTACACGTTTTCCTACCACAAGCAAATGCATTAACAAATAGGCATTACATACTCGCGTAGAGAAAATTTAGCACAACTACAAACCTGCCACCAATTAATGACTTATACACTCTAAACTAGAGAAACTAAGCATATAGTACAAGCATTAAATTAAAAATTCGCAGACCATACCCTGTAGTAAATTACAAAAAATTAGTTATGATGCTATTCTGTGCTACAGGTCTTGCCGGAAAAAGAACTGTCATCTATAATGCATGATAAGTTCCTAGTGAAACTTTAAAACAGTCTCATAAATGAATATGCTTTATCTTTAATATTAAAAAAATTATGTCTGTTAGTAATAATAATATCTACACCTTTCCATTCCGATATTATCTGCGCGGCAATATTCACTTGATTTATGTTCCCTTTCTGGCAGCATACATTTGGATATTGTTTCGCTCTTAAGTTGCTTTTAATGATGCCAGTTTGACAGAAAACCTGTCCAACCACCTAAATACGAAATACCTCAGGCGCATGTATGAGATAAGAAAGTTATCAAAGATTCTGAATAATTCTGAGATCGGTTCTGCGACCATGGTGTAATTTATCAGATTTGGGAAAAAACTTTATTTGACTTTTATGAAAAATCACAATGCGTTGCGTCTAGTTAATCGGAAGTCAGATCTGTAAGTAACACCTTCACTAATAGGAGATCGTTGGAACTGCAAAGCTCAGATTCAACTACCTTCATTTCTTTTAACAGGATGAAAGGATTCCCAATCACAATAAAAAATTTGAATTTCCGATCCTCATATCACAGAGAAATCAAAAGGCTACGGAAAGAAAACAAAAATTTAATTTTCACCCTTCTAAATATGAAATAAAGCTCGTCCCTGTCTAGATAGATCTGATATCCTAGCTAAAGTTTTCCCACAGACTCGATGCTCGATATCTAAAAATTTGATAGCGCTTACAATTACTAAGAATAGTACGATGAAATAGAAAAGATAAATCCAAAAAGAATTGTAAGATGCAAACGTTTCCATAAACATTAAATACAATGTTAATACAAATATTAAATAAGAAAAGTATAACAGAAAAACGTAAATCTTGCCATAAATTAGATATGGAAAGTTAGTCTATAGTTTACGGTAAATTGGTATAATATTATAAATGTCTGTAAGATTTTTTCTATGAAATTTTATAGAGAGGAATGACGACCCGTTTTAGAATAAGCTATCTTAAAAAGCGAATTGTCAAACATGGTCTTTGGCAGAATATTTATTATTTCTCTTTTTAGAATTTTGGAAAAGACGATCATGTGCATGGCGTCCTCCGATGAGTCTTCGCAAATGCAAACGCATCTCGAATTCTTGCGAAAATATCTTGTAAAGGCAATATGATTATTTACGAATTTATTAAAGGAGAAATCTAAGAAATGATGTTTAGTAATTTCGGATTACCTTATAAAAGAAAAAATAAGTTGCTCTTTTAGAATTACCTTACCATTTTCTTGCCATTTTCAGGAACCATGATGTCTGGTGATTGACAGTCACATTACAATCAAAAACCTTGTTTTAGAATTTTATGCGAACACTCCTCTGTGTCAATATATTCAAATAACTGAAGAATTTAAGGATTACTCAACAAGTGGCTTCATAATATAATTGTAGTGGCTGAGAGTTTCCAGATGTTCGGTCTGTGCTCTTGTTTTATATATGACGTCATTACAAAACAGTAATACCCAACAGAATCTCAATTCCGGTTACTTAGACACACAACAGAATAATTGCTCACGCACGTGCAGTGACATTAGTTCTATTATCCTCTGAATTACGCCAAGATCTCAAGATCTTATGATAGATTTTCAAGATATTCAAAGAGGACGTACCAGCTCTGCATTTCTGACAGCTTTGGAAGTTGAAGCTTCGGTATTTTTCTTTGTTAATTTCTTTTTCTTAATGGAATATCCATCAAACGTTTCTTGACGTATTACACTTGTAACTTTATAATTTTTCAGGGATACCTGCTTCAAAAATTAATATCGAATGATTTAATTATCAAAATAGAACTTTTTCTACGAAGTTTTATGTTTACTTGCTGGGAGTGGAGTTTCATTGCAAGAACTATTATTATTGTTGTAGTTGTGAGCACACCTATTTAATTACTGAACAATATATTATTTATATAGTATAATTCTGAATTTAATCCCCCTAATAATAATTACAAAGAATTAGTTAGAATAGAATGTTATTGAATAATTACCAAACATTTATCTTGTTTTACCTTTTGAGGCCTTCATATGAAGAAATTTTAGAAACAGACAAAATTTCCCCTAAATATCATATTACAATAAACTCAAATTTTCTGGCCTTAATTAATTTAAAAGTAATTTCTTTTGACTAATAATTAAGATGCATTTGTTAATTATATTCGAGTGGTAATTAAGACGCATTTAGAAACTGAAAAATGGTAAGTTTGGATTAAATAAATGTTCTCAAGAGCCAGTCTGGAACGCGAACATTAAATTATTCATTCTTCTTCTGAATGTGTCTTGGTTAGTGAAAAATATCTGAAATCTTACTGTAATTATTTCAAGGAAATTCGAATCTCTAAAATTTAAATACATGTAAAAAAAGTTTATACACTTGCATTTTTTTAACTGTGTGTAAAATAGGATTTTCGTAAACATGCTAAAAATGTCAAACCAAATGCAAGGATTTAAAGCTCCTTTTGTTGCACTGTGATTGGAGAGGTATGAAACAACTGATTAATGTGCTTTTCATATTTGTCATTTACGAAATAATTGCGTATACTATAGCTTCATGCGAAAACTCTTCCAAAACATTCTTTTAATTTTTTATATATTTTAAATTTATGTATTTCCTTTTTTATATTTTATGAAAATATAAAGCAATCTAAAAACAATTTATAGAGGAAATTCTTATTTGAAATTTTAACGAAAATTTAATACATTGATATTTTCATTGTTTAAAGCACGCCGTATTTACTTGAAATTAGGACCAAATTTGTTTTATTTACTTTCGTTCCAAAACTTGATAGAGTCTTATAAACGGATATTTATCACGACATGAGGAGTGGTCCTTTAACTACTTAAGACCTCTACTAACCACTTGCCTTAAAAAGTGAGCTTTATTGTAATGGCATGTTATTAACTGTCAATGTCAGACACGGGTACTTCATTTCACTCGGCTTTATTTCAAAGTTAAGCAGTTCTAATGAATGGCGAGTGTTGGTGTGCTAGTCTTTCTGCAACCTATGAGCAGATGTTCTCCGTGGGTTCTGCTCTGAAGAATGTGCTGGTCAGAGCAGTAGGCGAATTTCTTCTGAAACTAGCAAGGTCAACAGGCAGCATGGTGTCATGCATTATCCTCTTGAAAGATGGTATTACGCAAGATTCGAAGATAGGCGCAGCCACGGACCTTAACTTCAAAACTGTAACGGCGTCTGTTCGAACAAGAGATGATCGGGATGTATACACAATGGTACCCCATTTTAGCGCTAAATACTGGGTCCGGATGATGATGACGAAAGCAAGGTGATAACGTACTTCTTCCTCTGTGCCTCCACACACGGATACGTCCATCACGAAGCTGTATGGATAACCTGAATTTTTCTGTAAAGACGATGTGGTGCCAATCCTGTGTTTAGAGTCCTCGTTAGTCGCACCACTGTGCGCGCAACTGTCCCTGCTGCAGCCTGAAGGAAACCCGCAACAATAGTATCCGTGCTGACGATTCGTGTTGCCATAAACGTTGTCGCACTGTCAGTGCGGACACTTATCATCCTGCACACGAATCAGATTTCTGATTCAGGGTCCATGAAGTGGCTGTGTCATCAGACAAGGCCAAGAAGGCTATTTTCAAATTTTTAATTTAATACTTTAATTAGGGCCTTTGTCGATTCTGAAACAGGCTGTATTATTTATTTTTTTAATCTATATCTTCACTTCTTTCGTTCTACGAACCACCTGATGACGATACAGGGAAAGATGTAAATTTCATTTTCATTGCAATTTTTAGTTTTAGCATACACCCTCTCCCCTCGCTATTTCTAGCAGTAGCTATTGTGCTTCTGTTTTTCGGGTTCTGCATGCGGTTTATTTCAAATTGAATATGGGATGAAATTTAAATTTATATTTTATTTTATTTTATTTTGCATGATATGTATACATCTGTGTGCGTGTAAATTTATATTGAATAATACTTTTTTAACAACACATCTGTAAGTGACAATAATAATTCTCCCATAAATTTTGCATAGTTTTTTTCCCTATACTACTGATCTTCAGTTTGTGTAAAAAACTTCTTTTACAGGCTATTTTTGTTTCTCAATATCTACTCAACGTTTTAGTACTTTTTACGTAGTAATAGGTAACACATTTCGCGTGTGCCTTTTGTTTAAAAGAATCTAAATGCATATTTTGTTTATTTTAAGATATTCTGTGAGTCATCAAAACGAAGTGAACTGTATACTCATAGAAGGCATATAAAAATGTTTATTATACTGTAGCTTCAAAAGTCAGCATCAGTCATAAGACAACGAATTTTTAATAATAATATTCGTTGTAACTAGTAATAATCATATTTGCATTCATATCCGTCGATCATCGCGATAAACAGAACTAGTGATAATGCATCTAAGCTTTAAACATGGATTTCTCGATATTTTAATCCGAATTTCATATTCATTTCTTTCTTCATCGCAAAAGTCTTGATGGTACTTTATAAGAAATTTTATTTCTTATAAAAATGCTTATTATAAGAAATGGAATTCTAATTTACCTTCTCGGCAACATTAGAATGTTCACAGAACGTTCCATGCAAGCGTTAACCAAACGTGTCAGAATGTTTAGACGAAACGTTCTGAATCTCGTCTACGACAGCAAATATTCTAGATAAATATTTGAACATTCACACAATGTTCAGCTAGAATGCACTGAATAACATTCATATGTTACAGTTCTAAAAGGGACAATAGCAATCGGTGTTGGTGGCGCTCTTGAGTCAAATGTGATGAAATTATAGAGTTTGGCTTTCTTTGGAAGCATAAACTAGATCCAAACTCTTAACAGGCGTAGAATGTATTATCGCTGTGTGTGAAATTAACTACAGATCCTTAAAAGGATTTAAAACAACCTTTTATTAAAGCATAACTCAAGCATAAGAGCACGCGATTAATAAAACTAAACTAACAGTGAAATTTAAATTAAAGCCTCATTAAAAGTCAAAGACTGCACAATTATATTTAAAACTAAGTTTGCTCAAATCTCTAACTATCGGCAGCGAAATAAATCAGCCAAATAACTACAAACTCACAACGAACGACAGAACTAAAGTAACGTAGCCTCAGCTGGTAGAAAATATTCCATCTTACAATCCTAAGATCTAAGCTTAAATATTCTCTAACTGATTTACATTTCTAGTAAGAAAACGGAAACGAGAAGATATAATAAATGTTGAAATTACAAATAACTGAATTAATGCGAAACAATAGTGCCTCTATAAGCAAGGAACAAAGAACTTTCTAACAGATCATTCGTAAAATGCCCTAACATGTACTGCAACATGTTAAATACTGATACTGATATCACTTTTTCATAATGTATAAACCAGGTATTATAACAGTGCACTTAAAAGTTTCACATAACGGTATATGTTTGTGAAAGTTCGTTTACCCATTTTTTATGTATTTAAATAAGATTTTCTTAAATATTGCAGGAATATTTTTCAAATATAAACGCAAATATTTTAGTTCATTTAAAATCCAATACGTAGCAAGTGCATTTATAATTCATCTGAACTGGTTAAATCATATTTTAAATAACATTTTAATATAATAAATAAATTTCTTATGTTTAATAATTCATAATATATAGAGCAAGGAAATAAATCAATTTATGTTATTGTTTAGTTTTTCACCCGCAGTGAGATCAAGGATGATAAGTATGATTAATTTTCAGTACTCAATTCCTCCATATACGTCAAATATTTCACATTACGAATCCCTTTTTAGAAGTTTTGGTTACAAGTCAAAAAAGTATTTAATTACTGCGTGTTACGATGTACTTGTTATCTTTTTTGAAACGAAGAAATCATTTTTAAAAGAAAAATGAGCAATAGAGAAGGTAGCATTCCCTAAAATTCAGTAATGAAATATATTTTATTTTGACTACTAAACAAAATTATTGAAAAGGGAATTACATTTTGAAATTTTGTAATATAGGAAAGAATTAAGTTTTTAAATTAATCATCTCATCTCTCTATGCACGTGAAAGAACAAGGAAAATTCTTAAAACAGTTTATACGTAAAATTTTAGCTATCACTTTCTTAAGTATTTTTATATCTGCGTGTTACTATAAACTCCATAACTATGAGAATTATTCTAGATCTGCGGGTAAAATAAAATGTGCGTAGGAATCATTACTTAACTGTATCTATGACATTTTAGAATTTAGGAATTTTTTAGGAACATGATTTTTAGGAAATGCTGTGATGAATGCAAGGTTGTTTCACCTTTTTCTCAATGCAATAAGCCTTTAATCATCTCTGAATCAACGATACTTTTAACTGAACACCCAAGCAAACATTACCTATTATCAGACTTAGACACTAGAAGACAACATAAACTTGCTCCGAGCATTATAAATTGTTAATTATTCCATAGATGCTAATTAGGATCGCTAAGATTCTCTTACAGTAAAATTAGTATTCTGTTGCATGAAATGAAATCGTACGAATTAGAATCCTCAGTAACTGCCGGCAAAATGAAATATCATGTAAAATGGAAAAAGTGTCCCAGTTTCCAATTCATTTCGCAATTTAGAAATATTATTGCTGTGCAGTTGTTTTGTTCTATTAACTTCTTAAAATCCTCATTCCTAAAAGAAAAATGATAAATTCGACAATCATATTTAAATAGAAGTAAAGGAACAAAGAAAAGGAATGAAATACCTTTACAAGCGATTTTCGAAATGGGTTGCATTGATTGTTTGCTTGGATTTTATTAAATTCCAACAGCTTTATTTGTAGCAACAAAAAACATCCAAAAAAATCTAATAGAAGCGAAAGAGAGCAATTTAGCAAATGAAGAGGAAAAATATATGCATGTGCTATGGAAATAAATAAACTTATAAAACTTAAATGACGTAGCGGTTTATTCGAAATTCTTACGTGTTAATTTAAGTAGTTATTTCAGTTGTCGTTGTATTCTTTGAATGCGGTGTTTTTGTGTTGAGTGTTTGCTATTTTCGTACCTTATATTTCGCTAAATACCGAGTCGGTATGGATTTAGCTGTGATGCTGAGAAAGGTGAGTGAATGTACATGTACATTTATTACTTTATTGGAAGTGCAAGTTGCTTAATTTTTATATTTTGTTGCCTTTTATTGAAATAATTTGGCTCAGCTGAAGAACAGAACGCTGGTATCGTTTGCAATTTATTTTTTTTTGTTGATTTGTGCACATTGCCTACATTGTACAATTCGCTGATGTTTTTTTTAAGTTAAAACGGAACGCTGTGCACATGGCATTTTCTTGTAATTTATTTTCGTTATTTTAGCTTATTTTGTTGATTTGTGTACGTTGCCTACATTGTGCAATTCGCTGAAGTTTTTTTTAAGTTTAAAAGGAACGCTGTGCACATGGCATTTTCTTGTAATTTATTTTCGTTATTCTAGCTTATTTTGTCATAAGGTGCATTTCTCAGTTTAAGCTGACGAAAGGAATGAATGTAATCTATCTCTACAGTATGAATCTCTTTCTACAGCTCCTGAAAAAACTGCTACGAAATGACAAAATTGAGTTTTGCTATATATGTTATTTTTATTGTCTGCTAAAAGATTTTCAGTATTTCACTGCAAGTAATTTTAATTAGTTATGAATGAAAGTGACGAAATTTCTTAAAACCAATTACATGCAAAGCAACTGAATAGTGATTAAGCATAGCGCAATTTGATGAAAACCTTCTTTTCCAAATATTCTTTCAATTTCAAAATAATATTACTTCGTTTATCCAAGAAATATGAAAGCACATTTTCAGACTGTTTTGCAGATGTTACACATGAAGTAAAGATATCTTCCTTCAGATATATTTCTTTTCCAATCTGAATGTATACCAGAGCACGTCAAAATCATCTATGTCAGAAATTTGAAACGAAAGCCTGATGAGAATAATCCAAAATCCTCTCTTATAGAGTCATTAGATTTTTTGAAGCAGGAGACATGAGAAATGAGCAATGTCCTCGACAGGTTCCGAACCTGGACTTCTCGAAATACGCTCCGAGTGTGCTGACTGTTACAACAGAAAGGTATGCTGGAAGGAGAGAGAAAATACCTTCCGAGTATTTAATCTCTTGCATAGATTTCTCTTTTTGTAAGAACGCCATGACGATAATTACATATATCGTCAAAGTAAATGCCTAACTTTGAGAAGTTCAACAAACAGGGCTATAAAAGGGAATATAAATATGCCGAATAAGGATTCTCACACGATAGCCTGTAAACTGAATAAATAAATGCCACATTTATACAGAGTTGATACAAATGTAGCAGAAATCTTTTCTCTTTACAAGCTATCGTGTGGGAATTTGTTCTGTTTTTTATTCCTACCAGGATGTAGGGGTATCATTCAAAAATGTACAAGTAAAGACCAGAAAACAACACTCCTTCCTTATAATTTTTAATGTCTATATTAATCAACATTAAATGAATCTTTCTTAAAACACATAAAGAAAGAAAGAAGACTAGAGAAAATAAAGATGAAATGCGAAACGAGCCATAACTTTCTAGATCTGATGATTGTATGAATTTTCATAGCTACCTGTCCCACTACTATATCCCTTTAGACAGACAGCATTTTAAGTTCTTGAATCAAAGGTACATTTCGAAGTTTTGGGAAAAAAAATTTAAATGCCCCTGTAGTTCCTGATCACGAACTACGGCAGAATGTTAGTAACAGCCACACACAATTTAGCCAGATATTATTTTACTAGGAGCTATGTAAATACTTTTGTCATCAGCAAACTAGAATTATTCGATTTAGAGCAAGCATGAAATGTATTGAATTTAACAAAAAATATAAATTTTTGAATAACAGTTACAAAACATTTAGAAAGTGTGGTGTAACAAAACAAATGCAAATACTCGTGTGACTGCAAAACCAAACGCAAAAAAATATAATGCTTTGAGAAAGACATAATGCTTTAAATGTTCTGAATTTAATGAGACGAAAATGATGTCTTTACTCTAGGAATTAATTTAGCTAGTGCTGTATTTATCACTCAGATGACGTTTATGCATTTTAGAGCGATTTAGGGACCATTTAAGTAATGTTTAAAACATAAAAATATATTTTTTTAAATGCTAGATCTTATAGCATTTTTTGGACAAAATGCTTGCTTTGTGATCTCAATGTAATCTGTGTGTTGCCTGTAACGTAAAATTTCCGACGGTACTAATTTCTATCCCTCCTTCGCAATTTCCCAGAGTCTATCAATATTGACGGGTTTGTTCTTAAAAAGGGCTCTTTTCAAAAAGACCAAAGGCACAATAGTCCATACGTAAGACATCAGGGGATTTTTTAGGAATACCTTGAAAGGTATATATTCAATATGTGCATCAGTCTCCATGTTTTTAAGAACTGCAGTGGTACTTTTAGAAATAGGACTTGCTGCTTAATGAAATTTGCCTCTTTGAAAGCTGTTTCTGTTAAAGAAATGGGATTCCTTTTCTAAGTGTTTAAAGAGTTATTTAAAGACTCTACTTTCAGCTTAAAAATTCAGTTGAATTAAAAGTAATAAAACTGTAATATCGGTAAAAGCTATATTAAACCACTGAAATAAATAATTATAGATGCGTAACTTTTTTCAGCCCCGAAGGGGCTATTACTCTCAAAATTGGAATTTGCGTCAGTTCAGCATCAAATATCATCACCCTGTATTATTTTGAAATAAATACAATAACGAAGGACCTGCAAGTATGGGTGTATTATCCTCGCACTCTAAAAAAATAATGAATCTAGAACCATCAAATTTTCGAACAACGTAGTCCTCCACCCCCAATACATAAACTTGAAACGGATGATGTTTTCAACTTCGAATTTATTTTATTATTTATTTCATATTTTATAAAACTTTAATGAATTTTTTTATTAAAAATAATCAACGATTTGGTAGCGAGCAGTGGTAACAACTCATGAAATAAATCATTTTTATCTCCAGCACAAGAGATTTTGTATCGTATATTTTTTAATATTTTTGCATTTTGACGTTGAATTAAATTTTATGCTGCTTAAGTGTGAAAAACGTGGAATTTAATAAAAAAAGTAAATACATAAAACAGTAATAATAAAAAGGTTTAGTCTTTTTACTAAGAAAATCGAATATTGATATGATGAACAAAGAAGAAAAATTTATGCCAGCATTAAACACTTCACTGAGAATTTTAAACATATGCTGCAGCGCAGCGTTTAAAAATTTTGTGATTTTTATTGCTGAAATATATGTGGCGTAAATGCAAAGAAACGAGGCTTAAGAATAAAGTTAGACAAAGAAAAATTGTTAGACTGGCAGACTGCAGGCTCGGCGAGTGCGTAAAAGATCTTAACAAACGTTTTTCGGAAATCGTTAAATTCTGAAACCAATTTTTTTCTTATTTGGCAAAATAATAATCCAAATATAAGTAGAAAGTCCCGAAGTTGCATTCGGGAGAAGATAGAAAGTAGCAGGTTTGTAGTGGAGTAATATAGAAAGGATATTTCGAAAATAGAAAACCTAATAGGACACGGAATAAATTTTAAAAAGAAACTAATTACAATAGAAAAAGGAAATGTGAATTCTTTTTCAGAAATAAGCCTATTGAGCACATGTACTATCTCTGTAGAACTGAATACACACAAAAAAAAGTTAGAACCTTTTTATTATGACGGAGTTATTCAAGAATGTTTGCTTTGAGAAATATAATCTATTTTAAAAGCTAGAGGAAGTAATTACATCACTTAAAGGTAAAGAAAGTTCACATATAAAGCTAAAGAAAGAATTTATGTTTTCGGTATTAAATCTTGTTTTTACAAACAGTTGGTTTGAATTCGACATGAAATCGCCATTCAAACGCTAAAACGGATATAGAAAAATAGGATAAATGTACTTGCATATATTCTTCTTTTTATTCCCATATTATTTAACTTAGCAGCTTATTAGTATTTATTTTCATACTCTTCATGCTTGATTACATCCTTTATGGTCTTAGTCATTTGTTGAATATATTTTTGAATATATACCCACATGAAAAATTTCGATAGAAAAATAAAATAATTCGCTTTCATTATTTCAGCAACAATGGCAATGATTTCCGTCTTTCTAATCAAATGGTCGTAAAAGCTCAAGTTTCATCCAATATTTCACCTATTCAATTTGAGTCGATTAAATGTGGCAAAAAATTCGTCATAATTAATCAAAAATCTATAACGTGAACAAACACACAAACAGACATTCTTCTTTATATTGTAATGTATTCTGCAGTTTTTATCTAAATAACCGATGAACTTCTCAATAAATCATAAACTTTATTCTCTATTCACGAAAATAGACAATTTAAATACATTTTTAAATGTTACAGTTTTACACTCCAGCTTATTATTACAGCTTCTTCCTCTATCAATTTTTCATACATCAGCTATTCCTAAAATTTTCAGAACAACCAATTTTTAACATTTTTCTCGTTGCTCAGCAACGGTTATATAAAACAAATATGGCTTGCTACTGCAGTATCAAGGATACTTATATTTATAAAATGTTATGGTTAAAATATAATCAGTTGTTAAATAATAAAATATTACAAAATGCACATATTTTCTAAAATTTACAAATTTTTGATTAACAAACTCTACGATTTGAAAGCGAGCAGTAGCAACACTTTTCGAAATAAAGCACTTTGATCTCCAACGCGCGAGACTGTTGCCACTTGGAAAAATGAGTGCGAAAATCAGCGCTTTCAGAGTTTTTAATTAATATTTCGGCTGATTAAAATCGTAGAAGATGAGAACAGCCGAAACTGCTTTTTTGGAACATTTTTGGAAGCGGGAATAATGTATTTAATGTTTGGCAATGCAATTTTTATTTCATCGTAAAACTTAGAAATTTTTTATTAATAAACTCTAGTATTTGAAAGTGAGCAGTGGCAACAACGTTCGAAATAAAGCAGATTTTCATCTCCAGCTTGAAATCCTGGGAAAAGTGAGGGGTAATTTATAGTTTTCCTGAGTTTTTAATTAATATCTCTGATTTTAACTATTTTTTTTGGAAAAACGTGGACGTTGACCTTTTCCAGGACCCAGAAAAGAATCGTAGAAAGTTAGCGACGGTAGCTATTAGTAATGACAGAGTTGTTAGAGGACAAACACACAGACTTTCTTCTTTTATATACTAGCGGAAGTACCCGATGCCAGTTAAGTTAGATTGAGAGTACTGTATCTAACAATAAAGAGAACGATACCGCTCTTTCTCTAATAGCGATGCAAAAAAATAAGGTTCATTCTCATACATTTTTCAATCCAATGCGATATGAAGCCGACATAAAAAATTTTGATAGAAAAATAAACTAATTCTCTCTCATTATATCAGCAACAATGGCACGCCGTTTTTATGATTTTCGCCTTTCTAATAAAATGGTCGTAAAAACTCACGTTCCATACAATATTTTACCTATATTCAATTTTAGTCCATTAAATGTGGCAAAAAATGTATCATAATTGATCAAAAGTCAATAATGCGAACAAGCAAACAAACACAGATACATATATTCTTTATATATATGGATTTTATAAAACTTAGAAATTTTTGATTAACAAACTTTACGATTTGAAAAGCGAGCAGTAGCAATACTTTTTCAAGTAAACATTTTTATATCCAACGCACCAGACTGTTGCCACTCGGAAACATAAGTGCGAAAATTACAGCTTTCGAAGTTTTTAATTAATATTTCAGCTGATTAAAACCGTACGAAGATGGCAATAGCCGGAATGTCTTCCCACGAATTTTTGGAATAGGGAATAATGTGTTTAATGTTTGGCAATTATTTTTACTTCATCGTAAAACTTAAATTTTTTTATTAACAAATTGTAGGATATGAATGCGAGCAGTGGCAACTAATTTTGAAATAAAGCAGATTTTCATCTCCAGCTTGCGAGACTGTTGCCACTCGGAAACACGAGGGCCAAATTTATCGTTTTTCCGAGTGTTTAATTAATATCTCTGATTTTTAGCTATTTTCATTGGAAAAACGTGGACGTCGACCTTTTCCAGGACCCACAAAAGAGTTGTAGAAAGTTTGGCGACGATAGATATAGAAAACGACTGAGTTATTAGACAGCAAACACACAAACTTTATATATAGAGTTAGAGAAGACGCCTGTATATATCAAGAAGAACTAAAAACATATTTCGCTTGTTTCACTCATGAAATCATTTGAAAATTCGTATAATAGCATATTACACGTCATAAGGACTATGATACGTCATTGTAATGCTTTAAAAATGAAAAAGAAACAAACTAATATTCAGTATATGTACCACAACAATCTCAAACCAAACAACCATAACAACCTCAAACCAAACAGTAAAACAAAACCAGATAACTGAATTTAAGTTATTAAACACAAATTAAAAGTTAAAACCAAACCTCACTGTAAAGGATAGAAAGATTAACACGACCAAACGTAAATTTAAAGTTAACAATTACAGCTTAAAAAGAAATTAACTTAGAACAATTATTTAAGCTGAACAAATAAAATCAAATTAATAAAATTCAGTTACTGAAAATCAAAACTAGGAAACTGTGAAAACCTGATAATCGAAATTAAAAAACAATATTACATAATAAAAGCGAGCAGTAGCAATACTTTTCGAAATAAAGCATTTTATATCCAACGCGCGACACTGTTGTCACTCGGAAAAATGAGTGTGAAAATTAGCGCTTTCAGTTTTTAATTAATATTTCCTTGATTAAAGGCATACAAAGATGGGAATAGCAGAAATGGCTTCCGACGAATTTTTGGAATCGGGAATAATGTATTAAATGTTTGGCAATGCTATTTTTATTTCATCGTAGAACTTACAATTTTTATTATCAAACTCTAGGATTTGAAAGCGAGCTGTGGAAACAACTTTCGAAATAAAGCAGATTACTCATCTGCAGCTTGCGAGACTGTTGGCACTCGCAAAAATGAGGGCGAAAATTATCGTTTTTCCGAGTTTTTAATTAATATCTCTGATTTTAGTTACTTTGTTTTGGAAAAAAGGGGAGGTCGACCTTTCTCAGGACCCAGAAAATAATTGTAGAAAGTTTGGCGACGATTGCTATAGTAGTTACTGAGTTATTAGAAGACAAACCAACAGACTTTCTTCTTTATATATACAGATTATCGTAATACAAGTAGGACTTGGCAAATCATCACTTGAATTAAATTACATAATTTCCCCATGTCTTCCTTGTAAAGGTCGTCAATTTAATAAATTTTTATAAAGTTACAAAATTTAATAAAGCATTTAATAAAAAATAAAAGAATAAAAGCAAAAAAAAAAAATCTGAAAGGTTTCAGATTTTAAATTGCGATCAAAGGGGCGCTTTTTTAACGTTCTGTGTGTTGCCTTTATTTATTAAATATCATGTTCTTCACACTTAAACTATTAAATTCAGTTCAACAGCAATATCGCAAAATAATTTAAAATGAGCATATCTTTAGAATTTCCGAAACAGAGTTTCGCGCCGGGAGATAAAAAGGTTTCTTCCCCGTAGAGTGTTGCCATTGCTCGCTTTTAAATTGTTGAGTTTGTTTATCAAAAATTCATTTAAGTTTTATAAAATATCAAATACATCATAAAACAAATTCCAAATTCCAAATGTGGGCTTCCAGATGCTCATATTCGGTCGGAAACGTACGTTATTCAAAATTAGACGGATCTAGATACCGTTGTTTTATCACATTTGGAGAAATATATATACATTTATGCAGATTCTTCATTATTTAATTTCTTTAAATATAATACAGGGCGATAACCTTTGGTGGCAACAATTTGAAAAGTGATACAGCCGTTTATAGTGATTCAACGCATATGTGCAAAACGAACACAATAATCCTTCAGGGACAAAGCGAAATTGGGCTAAAAAACTGAAAGGTTTCAGATTATAAATTACGTCCAAAGGGTCGTTTTCTAACGTTTTTTGTGTTACATTTATTTATTAAATATCATGTTCTTCGCACTTAAACCATAAAATTCAGTTCAACAACAATATCGCAAAATAATTTTAAAATGAATATAGAATTTCTAATACACAGTTGCATGTGCTTTAGATAAGAAGATTTTTTTCCACGTAGAGTGTTGCCATTGCTAGCTTTTAAATCGTTTGAGTTTGTTCATCAAAAATTCGTAAAATTTTACAACATGTGAAATAAGTAATAAAATAAATTCCAAATTCCAAATGTGGGCTTCCAGATGAACATATTCGGGTGGAAACGTACGTTATTCAAAATTGGATGGCTCTAGGTACCGTTGTTTTATCACATTTGGAGAAATATACATACATTTATGCAGATTCTTTATTATTTAATTTCTTTAAATAAAATACAGTGCTGCAAGATTTGGTGGAAGCAGTTTGAAACGTTATTCAGACTTTTAAATGTTTCCAACGCAAAATCTAATAACTAAAAGAATAGTCCTTCAGGGAGAAAGCCCCTTTGGACTAAAAAGCGTCGATGAACGTACCAAATGTCTTGTTACATTCTAAAATCCAGATTCATAAAGCACACTATTGAAGAGCATTAGATCTATTCATTATATCCGTTTCCATCAAAAAGAATTTACACGTAGGAATTTATTTCTGGTGGTATTAAATCAATAAATTTCAATCCTATTATTAAAGACATATTATTATTTTTTCACGAAAGAATATTTTTTTGTCTTCACCGGTGTTCATTTTTACGTGGTCAGAAAAGCGCAACTGCTTTTTTTACACATTTTCTGGATTATCTCTTTCAGCCTAAATTTTCTTTCATCTTCACTGCATTGCTCTTGTTTTTCTATAATATGCTTGCTATCTCAAATGAGAACTATCTTCTTACAGAAGTTTTTTATTCACTAATTTTCGGGGGAGTGAGCGAATTCCTATTTTACGTAGGAGCAAGAGGCGAATGAAGTCGCTGCCCTCCCACCTGTCTTTATATCAGACGGAAAATGCACTAGACACGAAATTTTACTGCTGATGGAAAGCGATAGTGATGAAAAGAATCGAAATTTGAGGCTTATTCTCACACTTACTTATAAAAAGCTCAGTCATTAAACACAATGCTTTATTAATAATCACTAATAAGCGTATTTGGGCTTGTAAACCTTAACTCTAAGTAGTGACAGAATGATTTCTTCAAACTCTTGCCCAGTTACAAATAAAAGCAACCCATGGGATGAAATTCGGGAAAGGGCTCATATTGTACTATTCTTAATCATCGAAAAGGGCGTTTTGTCGATAGACTGAAATTCTTTTACCAACAATTTCTATTGCAATAAGAAATATCTGTGTATTAACTGAAATCACAGGTACTACGTGTATACCCTACACCATAGGGAGAGGCAGCAGATGCCTTTAAATATTGGATACCTTTTAAGCAATTAATTGCTAAAAACTAAATTTCAGGTCAAACATTTGGAGGTTAATAAATCTGCAGGCTTGGATATCACGAAAGTTCTAAGATATTTTCGCACATTTTCACCTTACTTGAATAATTTGATTTGTGCCATTCTTCAAGTATGATAAATAAATTTCATCTGCAATGTCTAAAGCAGTGAATTCCGGATATATCTTTCTTTTATCATATAATTTTCTTTTTGTCTCTGGAAATGAATATGCTTTCACCTTTCTGAAAATTTCCGCGTCAGGGTATTTGCTATAATATATTTAAAGAATTTATACGTATTCATTTTATAAAAAATGAAAGCCTTTGGAATAGTTTACAGATATAATCTAACTTCAAAATATGTTTTTAGCTCTAAATTTTGGAAGTTGAAAATATACAAATATTCTTACTTTTGAATGTGCGAAAAAATTAAACACATACATCTGCATCATTTTAAAAATCTCTTCTATACAGCTTATTTACCAAGGGGGAACACACACTCTACCTCTTTTTATAAGCATGGCTTTAATTTTGGAAATATGAATTTAAACAAAAAAAAATATAGTACGATTTTTCAATTCTCCAATTACACATTTTACTATATGAGGATTACGTTGCTTTGTGTTAGACAGAAGTTTCGAACAACTATATGGGAATGAATGACAACTACATGTTTATGTGACCAAAAATATTTCAAAGTGTTCGCAATTAATTTCTAGGTCAACACAGTAATCTACTTTAAGCACGAAATTTGAAGAACTTGCATAATTTAAAGAGCAAAAATAGAATCCATTTCAAAACAGTAATTTGGCCTTAAAGAACCAATTTGTTAAAGTCCTAGGGAAGAATTTAGAGCTATTTTAGACGGTACGTCAGTCTGAATTTTATACCTTTTTCACAAAAGTGCATGAAGTCACTAGAATGTAATTCCATCCTATTTTGTTAAGTCAAAACGTCTAGTTCGCAGTCCGTGTTTGATTCTCTGATAGTTCAAGCTGATTTTTTCCCTGTTCTACTTTGTATTAGATTTTGAATTTATTTAAAAGTAAGGATTTTATTTTATTAACTAGTGCAAATAGGTACTATTTCACTTACATCAGTATTACATATTTATGTTGAAACGTCCTCTGATTTTGCACGGTGTAATCTGAAATTTTCAGAACACAAGTTTTTTTTTTATTTCTTTGCTTTTCAAGAGTATATTATTAAAATCAACTTGACTTCATAATGCGTTATATAACAGATGTGAGGCAAAATCTTTAACTAAAATATTAATAATCAAGACCATAAGTTATGGGATTTTAAATGCATTTATTGGACGGTAAACGTCTGAACTCTACAGACTGAAGACTTGACTCTATTTGAAGTCTACAGAACAAACGATATTATTTTTTTATTGAAAACGTTAGTCCATATCATGATATACATAAAATATATCGTACATTAAATCTATGAAATATAATTTTTTCGTTAAGGCCAATGTTAATGTTTCGTTAAGGCTAATGGCCAATGTTACAAATTATAGGAATAAATCCAAATATTACAATTTATATACAAAAATTGCAATTTACAATTTATGTAAAATGTAAAAATATTACAATTTATGTCTAAAACCTCTGCTTATTCGATCTTGTAGTTCTTGCGATTTCCTGTTGTTTCAATTTGTCCCTAAATGTTTACAAGCTAAATATAGCTGCAGTTATAATTGGAATTTTCGTAAACTTAATTTTGGATCACATTTAGTACACTTTGCATTATATACAAATGGTTATTTTGATAAAACCTCACTATAACTTTTGGCATGTTTTCGTATGGAACTTCTGAAAATCTGGTGCGCACATTTACGCTAATTTAATTCATCTACACTGCAATTCAATGCATCTAATTTCTGAGAATTACTAAAAATATAAATTCAAACTAAATTATTATTTTTTATTATTTTGTATTTCTAAGACAAGATTTTAAAAGAAACTCTGATTATCTCAGAGATAATTTACATTAAATACTATCTAATTCGCCATGCATTCTTTTTGCGGAAGAAAATATTTTTAGAATCATTTTCCTCTAGTATTACAGTATATGGATTATTAGTCATATTATTAGCCACTCACGCGTTTCATGCCAGAATGTGAATGAGACAGCGACCGTTTATTAAGGAAGAAAGATGCGCTATTTAAGCGAAAGTTAAGACAGATTATTTTTAAAGCGTTTATTTTTCTGCTTACTGCAGGCCACGTTGTACCTTAACTATTAGCGATTTGAGTCACGGTAGATAATAGTCAGCTAATAATCACGGTAGAAAGTTAATAGTCACAGTCTGTGGCACTGAGTGTCATTTGGTTTGTCTCGCCGGTTGTCTACAAACCAGAGCCTTTCTTGTTTGTTTAAATTATTCTGTGAGTCGTTAGGCTAATCTAGTACATTTGAATTAGTTGAACTTTACGTATTTAATTTAGGCCAGAAGTATTTGGCTTGTGTAAACCCAAGTTGGGTCACTGTTGTTTCTTTGTTCCCAAATAAAAGCGCTCTTTACACCCTTCTTCTGACTTTGTCTGTCTATAGTTTAAGACAAGAGGATTATTCCTCTGTAGTTTTTTAAAGCTCACTAGTTCATGCTACTAAAGATATTGAGAATCTATAGGGAAAAAGTCTGAATAAAAACCATTAATTTAAATGCATTTTTATATGTCTCCGCCTCTGAGCCACTTTTTATATGTTCCCGACTATGAAAGGGTAATGAATGTCTTGTCATTATTAATATACCGCATTCTTCATTTCGTAGAAATTAAAGTGAAATTAGTTTAACTATTTTTTTTAGTTTATACTTTATCATCTTCCTCTTTATGTTGAACTTTTCCATATTTACTTTACATATACGCATAGTCAGGATGCCATTTTTTTTCACATTCCCTTTTTTAGTGTTTATAGATATCCTTATCTTCATTAACGTTCACTTTACGTATTTTCGCTTTTACGAAATATCTAAATCAGAAATTTCTACCGATTCATTTCGGTAAACGAAACAAATATAATTTTCACATTATGGAGGAAATATGAAAATCGAAAATATAGAGTTAAGGTTTCGTTTAAGCGATAATTGCAAAAAATTACAACTTAAATAATGAAAAGGTTACAAAAAACGAAAGACAATATACTAAACAATATACAATTATGCTCTTATATCGAGAAAATAAGCCTTATTAAATGGTGTAAATGTTAAAAAATTAAATCGAAAATTAAACTGAGTACATATTCAACTTGGAATAAAAAATTAATAAAATAATAAATTAATTAGCAAAAGCAAGAAAACACAATGGCTAAATAAGACCACTGTCAAGCTCTGAAGTTTTATGATATTGACTGTTACAACCGAACTAATCGGCATAAGTTTAATTTTTATTATCTTTTTCTAAATATTTAGCTCCCTGTAAGCTTCAAGACGCGATGATAAGGCGTAGAGTTTAATAATCATTTCAGTTAAATTTTCCTCTTGTCTGAATTACGGAAGTTCAGTTAGATTTTTCTTTAGTGTGAAGATAAGAATTAATTAGAGTAAGAAAGGGTTCAGCAAGTACCAGTTAAACAGTAAATTAGATTTAACTTTATGGTGACGCACTAACTGAGATGTGATGGAGGTTAAATTGTCAAAAATTTGATTTGATTGACGCTGCCGATGAAGGAGTTATTGCGGTACGTCATGAAATTTCTTATTGTTAAAGCGATTATGACATCCAGCTAGAAAATGAGAGATTCATGATTTCGAATCTTAGAGCAATAGTTAATATTTCGTATTTTATGCTCCAAAAAACCTAACACTCTCTTTACATTGCGTTTTCTTAATTTTCAAATAGGTGATAAAAGTATGCGCTAGAATAATATATTGATAGTGCGCTTACTATGTACTTATTTCTCTTAGGTTTATCAGGCTTTAAGAGTTTTTGTATGATTCGGTAAGTTCATCTGAAAATCTGAGGAATCAAATATGTTATATGTTTCTCATATAAATAAAAAGTATGTGTTTGTTAGGTTTTGCACCATTTCAGCTTGTAAAAGATTTCACAGAATGCTTTATTTTCGTAAAACGGATGAAACCCAGTTTCATCGTAATTTGTAGCTTTGAAAGCGCATGAAGTAATACATTATTCCGTTTACTTGAATTTAATTCACGTATTTTGTGCTTGCATTATAATACTTATAATATTTCCGCTTATTTTTCTTTATAATGGCTAAACAAGTACGAATTACCATCTGAATGTTCAGCTCCATATTTAACATTTATGTAATATCGATTCTGTAACAAGTCTAACGGAGCTGTGAATAAAACTGCAATTCTGAAGTAGGTCCCATTTCCAGCCATGTGCGTGTTTCTCCGCTTTCAATTTCGTTACAACTCGATACTGCATTGCATCCATGCTCCACTTCTATTAAGATATGTAAATTCAGAGCACCTCTTAGAATTTATGCATAAATTAGCGAGGCAGATAAGAGCAACAGACAGCTGTATCTGATAGCCTGGATATGAATTCCATGTATCATTATCCAGTATGTTAAAGGTCCCGCTTTGTCCGCAGATTAATCACCAAGTGTGGAAATTGTTTGGATAATAATTTCGTAATTGTCTGTATGGCTCCATTAATTCAAACCATCTTTTTTAAACATATTAATGTAATATAATCTGACTTTTGGATTAAACGAAACATGAAATTCAATGTAAATTTCAATGGTATAAATCCGATTTATATACATGTTCCGGCACTTATGATGTATGTTTTCAGACAAATGAAACTGCATTTTATGTTTTATTCATTAGTTTCATAAATTTAGGTACTACTGCTTTTGTCAGTGATTGTAAGAGAAACTTCTTAATGCACAGTCTAATAAATTCTGGGAGTAAAAAACACAAAAGTCATCTGTGCTTTAACACGGATCCAAACTTCGGACATTTCCATGCTAACTCGAATTGTTACTTTCCTACTTTATGAGATTTCACCCAGGTGAATTCCTTGTATTCTTTCAATCTTAAGAGAGATACTGCCCGATTATCACTCAGGCCAATGTGCCTAAGCTCCAAGGACCTCCTTTAACTGCTTTATGAGCTTATGTTTCTCGAATAGCACAAGCACTGAGCACAAAAAACAAACACTAGAAGCTTCGGAATGCGTTCTGGGCTTAAGGATTCAGATCGTTTTAGTTTGGCCTTAAGAACAGAATCTAGAGTTTGCAAGTTATCATTTACCGTATTTTCGATTTTGGAGTTGTAGTGAAGACTGTCGAATCAGGAAACATTAAAGTCAACTGTATTTTCCCAGAATTCGAACCACAAACTTTTCACTACTACCTGGATTTGCAACTGAATGTAGCGCGAGAGCGAATATGATAATTTCTTACATTAGTTGCACTTATAATTAATTTGAGAGCATAGTAACACGAACATTCAAATCTACGAATCCTGCAAAGGATTCGGGATTTATAATCTGGATTTTTCGCGCCTTTTAGCCATTCAGATATTTTGAATCCTAACCTAAAGGATCTATAATATTTTAACTGAAAACTTAGTAAAGATTAGTTTTACTGAAAGCCAAAAGAAACATGGAATAAATGTACAGCATCATTATAGCAACACAGATTTTAACTTTTGCCAATACACCGTCATGAGGACCTTGAAGGTCACATTAAATTTGTGCTCTTATAAGCTTTTAAAACAGAGAAGTTTTGTAAGTTTCATTATTTTTTGGAAAGCATTTAGTATTCCCCATGTTTATTCCTTTGTAAACTCTACACGACAGTCCTTTGCTTGGAATTGCAGACCTTAATGAGCTGAAATGAAAAAAACTAGCCTCACTTCCAGAAAATTCTGAAGAATTCAGGACTCAGATTGGAGTGTAAAACTATTATTAAGTGAAAACCCTATATACAACAATATAAAAGAAGATATTGGTCTTATATGCAGTAACGGATTGGGAAATTTCTATGACAGGATTGAAAACGGTGTTCAGTAAGAATATACAACAAATATTCCTTCTCAATATATCAAGAATATATATAGTCGCTTCCACCTTTTCATTGCAAACTTTCACAGGAATAATACTACTGCCTAGTAGTATTCACAATTTGGAGCATTAAATAGTCGAATTCTTACAATTTAATGTCCTGTCTAATGCCTTCGGTAACGTGTTTATTCCATTCAACTGCAAACCAAGGAGCTCGTATTTTATCTGTAATTCACATCAAAAATAACTCTTGCATCTCGTCACGACCAAGCGGTTAGTATCTCTACCATATTAGCACTCACGGATGGTTTCCAAATAAAAAGAAAATGTAGGCTATGCATATTTTCACAAAAGACTTTAATGTTGTTAAATCATGGAAAGGGCATTTAGAGAGTGAAAACGGTATATTATAAGTTGAGTTAACTGCCGCACTGGATCAATAAACTGTACAAAAGGACAAGCAGATAAATTTGTAAAAGAAGACGCATAGGATATATCATCAATAAAAAGCGAAATACGATGCATACCATAGCCAATAATTTATCTCACTAACAATCTTCAACAAATAGCAATGGCCCTATGGCAACAGAAAAGGAAAGAAACGTTCAATATGTTTCCAAATTGGGATACTAATAGCTACCCCACAAATAAACTACATTCCAGCACTCCATGAGTTGTTTCCTACCTAGTCTTATTCCAGAACATTTCATAATACTCGCAACTGCGATGAATTAACAGACGGTCCGCAGTCTCTAATAAAATATTTAATAACAAAAGACTTTCATCTTCTCACCCATAACACATAACTCTATAAAAAGTTTCTATACTCATGAAAAGGAAACAACACTTCAGAAACATACAGTGAAAAATCCTCAAAACAGTGTTTATGGTAGCAAACATATCTACAGATCTATGTCAGATGATCTATAACAGATCTATGTCATCTATGATGAAGAGTTTTTCATCTAAAGAAACCTTCCAGAGAAGAGGTTTTTCCCTTTTGTCTCAAATTTCGCAAGAGTAAGACGCAGCATATCATTAAGTTATTAGCCTTCAATTTATAAGTTCTCCTATAAATGTTCATACAAGTAATTATCATAAGCATTGCATAGTCAAAAATGAAAAGACTATATATATATTATGAATTAATTCTTAAAACCTTTTCAAGCACTGATACTGAGAAATATTGTCACCATGAAATGGCGTTAAACTCACAGAAAGCTGCAGTCAAGTGGTTATACCTGTACACCACACGGTGCAATGGTGACGCTAACTCCTGGCAGTTATGAGCAACTTTTTGAAATAAACCTGCCCCCTCAGTACATTGATCTGAGATATATCTGAAAAAACTGTAAATAATATGAGCTGTGGTTAACCGATTTTTCGCCAAGTTATGTCGAGAAAGTCAGAATTCAAAAATACTGTACTATGTTTTCGAAATTTTATTTGCATTTTCTTGAGTAAATATTCATGTAATTTAAAAAATCATATTTTAAAATATGTTTTTCATTAAATGCCAATATAAATTTTTACTTTAATAAAAAAGTTATAAAATAAATTTGTTCAGCATTTTTATTTTCCTTTTTTCATTGTTTATTTTTTGCAGTTCATTATTTGTATTTTCAGTATTTGCATTATTATATTTTTATTATTCATTATTTGTCTTCATTTCCTTAATTCATTATCTGCATTTTGCATTTCATTTGCATTTTTTAAATTTTCCTTTTTTTCCTTGTTCCTTTTCGAGATTCGAGGCTCGAGAAATATGAAAGATTTTTATGATTCAGATTCAAGAAAATTTCTGA
>KK114770.1:471760-498056 GCA_000611955.2 Stegodyphus mimosarum
TTCTAACCAGCATTTTAGTAAGTTTACATTTAAGTTTTATTTTAAGTTTAGGTTGTCCGGCACCTAGAGAGAGTGAGTATGAGTTTAAATTTTAAAAAGTTAAAAGTAAAAACCCCTTAAGGTTTAAAGATTTCTCTATTTAACAGAGGCACTTGATATTATATTCATGTATTTCTGTCTTAATTTTACTACATTACTAAAATTACTTTTAATTATTTACTGAAAATGTGGGTTAATAAAAGTCTAATTCATAATTCATTCAATTACTGCAAGCTCACGCTCACATAACTATTAAGCTGCATGGTTTTTGATAGGATATAAGGCAATTTTTGTGCCATAAACAATCATTAGCGACTTAGCGATAAATTACTGAAGTTGATAGTTCAACGTGGGTTTAAAATTCACTGAACGGGCTGACTGCATGGAAGTTTTCTTGGAACTCTTCACGTGTAATATAAATACGAGAATATTTTTCTTAGAAAATCCTCCACAACGACATTTCTCCAATCAGGCAATTGGCATTTGTGTGTATTACCATATAATCTAACATTCTGCCAACAAAATTCATCTACAAGCACTTGAAAATATTATACTAATTTATTCCTGACGGAAACCGTGAGTTCATGCGGGTACATGCACCTGCAAGTAAATAACGTCTTTTAAACATTTATTTAAAATATCTGCCGTATTTTATTAAAAAACAACTCATAATCAATGCCGTGTTTTGGAAATTTTAGAACACATAGCAGTTAAGCTGAATGATTATGGATCAGAGAATTTTCTCTACCAGATAAAATGTATCAACATGAATTGATGCAAATTTCTGTGAATATGTAAAATCCAGTTTATTAAAAAAAAAGCAGAAATTATAATATTGTCTTCGCAACAGATTCCTAAAACACATGTGTAGTGTATCTAACATTTCAAAATGAATTTTAATGGTGCATAAAATATATATTTACATAAGATAAGGATCCTTTTTTATCTCGAAATAAACTTTAATATAATAACTTATAATTTCATTCGCAATGAAGAAGCGCTGTACAGAATTGACGGCTAAATTGTTCAATAAATGATCTTAACACCTCCTAGCATAGAATTTTCAGGAATAGTAATTGAGTTTACAAATTATTTCACCTCACCGCTAGTTGAATTTATGTTTGTTTTGGGTTCTTAAATGGAGTTTCAGGATAAAGAAGTCTGGGACAGAAAATATCATAAGTGTATACATTTAACATAACAGCTAATTACCAAGAAGCGTTGAAGATGAATTTTTAAGCTGTTGTTTCATTAGTAAGAAGACCATTAATTTTTTAAAATGGGCTAAACGAAATTAAAATTAAATCTTCTATTAAAATGAGCAATACATGAAAGTATTCGTAGTAGTTTAAAAAAACTTGTTTCGAATAACGTCTGGTCAGGAAACGTGGCTTCAGATAGCATGTGGTTAGAAAA
Source organism: Stegodyphus mimosarum (assembly GCA_000611955.2). Lineage (NCBI taxonomy): Eukaryota > Metazoa > Arthropoda > Arachnida > Araneae > Eresidae > Stegodyphus > Stegodyphus mimosarum. The sequence goes on from KK114770.1 coordinate 473,216, forward strand.
GTCTTTTTTGCTTTCTGTGTGTATAATTTTAGACACAAATTCTATTTTCTATTACAATTTACTTAAAGTTTTATATTTGTCATTTTAAATGTTTTGTTGCTTTAAGTTAGTTCGTATAAGACCCATAATATGCATTTGCGTTATTAAAAAGTTTTAAACAGGAAACCAGATTTCCTTAGGCAGGACTAATAAAATGCCGGAAGAAAATTAAAACGTTTTTTGGTTTAAATGCATCAGCTTCTAAAAATACTTTACATGGAAAGCATAAAAAAGGTACACTCCTAAAAGTTAAATTAATTTCGGAAAATGTGTTCTAGTACATGCTTAAATGATGTTAATAATTAAATAATAAATTTTTTTCTGCAAAAATAAAAATTAATTAGGATGCACTGAAATATTTCACAATTTTATCAAACACTTAGTGATTCTGTTGTGAATATTTTATTCATTTTTAAAAAATTTTTAGGTCAGTGCAAATTTTATTAGATGTAATCTTTAAATGAACTTATAATTTTGAATGTTATTATTTCTCAGCCATTTCGCTGTTTTTTCGAGCGTCCATTTCAAGCATATATTTACTTCAAAATAATGACACAATGAAAAAATATTGATATAAATAATTAACATGATCTGAGTCATTAATCACTTACTCTTCGATTTCAATACGTTAATTAAGCTAGATTAATTAGCTTGCTTGACCAAATTCTAGCATAATTTTGGTCGAGCAAGAGCCAGCCAAGAGCTCGCTTTTAAGAACTGTTTTACATAGTCATTCAGTAATTTTTTTAAGTTTCATCACATTTTACAAGCTGACAGTATTGAGAGGCTATGCTTAGTGAAGGAATGAAATGCATTCCTGTAATGTACTTCTGCGGTCTTGTGATCAGCGTATTTAGTAAATGAAAATTTTGAGTTCAAGTTCCTGTTAAGACCACAGTTGATATTTGACAATTTTAAAACTCTAATAATTTTATATGAGGATCCGAAAAATCTGAAAATAGCTTTTGGTTTACACAAGGAACGCGTCTGCGTGCGGTACATTTTAGTTAATATTTAAAACCCGCTTACGGACTAAATATTTGCAATTAATCGCTAAAACATTGCCATATCAAACAAATAAGAATAATATAAATAATAAATAAACAAATAATAATAATATATACTATAAATAAATAAATGGATAATAAAATAAGAGTTGAAACCTATGCCTTGAGATCCATGCTTAATGTAACTAGTAGCTAATAAATCAGAGGGATGCAGTAGCGAAATGTATTGATTATAATTCATTAGTTACCGTAAATTTTAGGAGCAAGAAATAGAGCAATCGGAGTTTGAATATAAAATCACCAATGGTTTTAAAAAAACTACTGTTTGAATTTTTCTTTAGTAATAGCTAAGTCTTTGATTGAATTTCCCCCCTTTTTTGTACTCTTTAAATAAAAGGCTTGATATTAGCTAGAACATTCTGCAGCTCTAAAATTAAGCTGTTATTCAAAAGGAAATTTTTAGAACTTCAAAAAGTTCGCAACAGTCTTCGCGACTAATTCTTGTCCCCAAATTTGACAAAAAATCGCCAAAAGTCGCTACACTTTGCGACAATTTTTCGCCATTTTGGTCCGGCCTCCTAATGGCTGTTATAATTGAATATCTGTAATTGATTTTATATGTAACTGTAACCGTACCCGGCCCTCATATGCCTTCCAGTAAATTAGAGAAGCAGAAATTACTAGAAATCTCGCGGCAGCCGGAGTGGAAAATTCTGTAAGACCGACGAGAGCATCAGTTTCGGAGTTGTTGTGAGTTGTTAGTTGTTTAGTTTAGCATAAGTTCGAAACATTGAGATATCTTCGGGTTAGCTTCGCTTTTTAGATGCGGTTTGCATTGCGCTGTGTTTAACATTCCTAGTAGTTTGAAGTGTAACTACTGATTGTACTCTGTGACAGAGTGAAGTGTTGTACAGCTATTTTTGGAGACATTTCCAGAACTCTGAAGTGTTTCTTTTCATAAAATGAATTTTATCAAGCTATTATCGGACATGTATGCATTCAATTTATTACGAACCCGTACGCAAGCAATAATATAACTATATAAAATAAAATCTACAAAATTTATAATTACATTTTGTACCTTTTTACAGCCATTTGCTAAACATTTCCATCCATAATCACTTTCTCTTGAATTTTGGATTACAAATTATAATTTTTCTTTTTCTTATTGTGAAAGAAGTGTATTACTGAAAGAACTACGGCCAGCTCCTGAAATGTTCACTGCACTCGGCATACGCCCACGCATTGACGCAGATGACCTAAACTGGAGAACAAGACTCACATTGCCGGCAAAAATTCGTCCAAGTGGAGACGCAAGTGAAGCCTGCGTTTAGCCAACAGAATTGCTGAATTAAAAATTCATGCGACACAACAAAACACAAACACAGAGCATTTTATCTGCTGTTTTAAGATCTGCTAAAGGAACTGTTAATTATTTTTCTTAATTCATGTATTTTATTATAGTTTATTAATTAATATTGATTATTGTTTTGACAGTAAGCAATTATAAAAAAATTAATAAAAAGTATAAGATTAAAAAGCTGTTGCAAGCACTTGTAAATTGTAAGGCATATTGAAATTAAAGAAAGTGTTTTAAAGTGCATAAATATGACAATAGTATATTTTGAAAGCTATGAACCTTACAACAAAATCAAGATTTTACGTTTCCTTCTATTAATACGCTTTTTCTCTTTGTTCTTGTTTTCTAGACGTTTATTTATTATACCTTTTTAGTGTTTATGAAAAAGCTTAAATGTCTTATTATGTCAGTTGTAATAATATTACTTTTCCATTAATAACATTAAAATATAATATTAACAATTTTAAAAGCTCTTTGAAATAACATATTTCTACCCAGAAACAAATCAGAAAATTATAGATCTTTTAATGCACCTAGTCTGTGTCAATTATACTCTTTCCAAGCACAATCGCCGCAAAGCACTTTTTGAAGCTTTACTTCAAACTTTTTTTTTCCGATTATGACAAGGATTTGCTTTGATTGCTCGAATTCAACCGCTTATATGTATTTTTCCTTTACTGTTAGAATCTATGAACCGAGGGCGGTTTTGGAAGAACGCTCTTACTAATTCAAATTTCCAGTGACTTTCTTAGCAAAAGAATGGGCGTTTTCGAACTATCAAACCTAAAGTATTTTAGCTCCTAAATTCGTATCTAGAGGAATATTCATTTAAAGCATTGATTGTTACTGATTTCTATACTTGAAAATGCACACATTTTTAAAACGTTTCTGGTTAAAACCTAAATTATCTAATAATAAAATGTAACCGATACAGAGGACAATATTTCTGAAACAATATGTTGACATTTTGACAACAGTTTATGTTTTGTGGTTCTGAATTAATGAAAAAGCTTATATCTTAATTGAAATATATTTGAATTGATTTTACACTGAAGGCAGTCAACTATGCAACATGATGTTGATGGTCATGCTTACTATAATGCCAATCAGATGGCTCTGTCACTATTTAAAAAAATTATCCTGTAACTTAAGGATTACATTTAGAATCTTAGTTTGATTAAGAAACAGCTCTTGGTTGCGCTTCGGTACAGTGTTAACAGAATTTCATAATAATCAGAACATACACCTTTTTACTTCAGAACAGCAAAGAAGTGAAGTTTGTTCATTATTGAATTATGCATATTTATAGCTAATGCTTCATTTCCTAACTTCGCAGATAGAAATTAATGCCACGAAGGAATGTTGAGTTGAATATTTTGTGGATGACTTGACATTTATTCAATTTATTTATTCTATAAGTTTCATAACTTGTTTCTAAATTGATTGTAGCGTGCAGAAATTTAAGGGGTTGTAAACGTCTTATTTTATCGATCACAGGTGCAAATTAACATAAAATTAACGTCCTTGCTAGTAAGTAGTTATATCATTTGCAAGTACTCTGGAAACATTTGCAGGGTAGTTCTTAATTTTATCTTAAAGAATAAATGCAACTGAATTGATTTTTTTGCTTACGTATGATTTAACAATTAGAAAATTGAAATTAACTAGCATAAATGCAAAACGATGTTTCAAAAAATATGTTATGCTGAGAGATGTTGATTTTAAGGTGCTAATTAGAGGTATTATTGGATAGTAGATTCTAGATACTATACATTGCTGTAGAAAAATCCTCAGAGACGGACACAAAATTACGTTTCCATCTTTCAATAAAATAGAAAAAAAATATTTTCTATTTCTTACATTCCTGAAATACAAAAGAAATGTCTAGTTTAAAAATGATATTTTGAAAGAAAACATTTGGAATCTAAAAAACAGAAATTTGTGTTCAGAAACAAAGAGAAAAGGAAGAAACAGAATAGCACTGATGTTCTACTGTCAATCCATTTCTTCCTTAGTCTTTATATGAATGCATTTTAATGTCAAGCTACTAAGTATCAGTAGAATAAATTCTGTGCTTTGCTATGAATTGCACACTTTCAGAAAGCATCAAATAGTTGGTTTTATATGTTTTCCCTGGTAACAAATGTTTTTGTTTCATGTCGCGACCTAGCACAGTAATCATTCGTTATTTACGGGAAGGGAAAAAATAATAATGTAAATAAAATGATATTTTCATCCAATTTAATACCTAAATACATCGAATATTATGAAAAAAATTTTTACGCCACATTTATTTATGTTATTATTTTTTCATATGTGATGAAAATCCTTATTAATTGTATTATTTTTATGATTATTTTTAAATATAATGAAAATAATTATTATTTTTATTATATATTACACATTATCTATTAACACGATTATTTTACATCTATTTTATTTTCTATTATTTTATCAGCATATGATGTTTAATTTTTAATGATTGTTACATTTACTTAACTTCACCTTGCTAGCATTTATGTCTAAAGATACCTATTCTGTATATACAGAGTGTCAGATTATTCTGGCTTGACTATCACAGAGATTTATGTCAGCTTAATTTTAATTTGCTTATTCCATAAATGATAAATCTGAGTATTTACAGATACGAAATATGTATCCAATAGACCAGGATATGCTGCATCGTGCTGTAAACACTATGTAACAGCGTTTATGATATGTTGCAGGCTATATGAGCGTTATCTTTCAAACGGCGATCTTCACACTGCCGCGCAGTTCTTTATTTATGTTGTACCGACGATGAGACGTATACGATTTGATTATTCCCCCAGATGAGTTGCCTGGTGTGGAAAGGTTCGAGTTTTCATCTTCAGTGGAAATGTTGAAAAACCAAACTGAATCCAAGAGACCTGGAATTTGTTCATCAAGAAATTACGCATCAGAAGGACAAAATGTGCTGGAGTTCCATTTTGCTATAAAATGCGCAGTTCATGATTCGGTTCTACTTCAGATATTCGCATATTTTGCGAAAAGAATATAGTCCAAATGCAAAAGCAGCGTTGCAGATGTCACAAAATCCAATACCACAATATGCAAATAAACTAACGCATGCATTTTCCCCTGTGATATTCAAAACTAGGGGTGTTTGGACATCCTGAACAAGCGTTATAGTCTTTAAGTGTTAGAAATGTAAGCCACCATTAAAAATGTGTTACTGTAGACATTGTAATACTTACGCTGGTCAAGCCGATACAGGTCAAGACATTTCTTTCTAATAAAACTGTTCACCTTATACATCAGTTTACAAACTATGCAATTTTTGGGAAGACTGGGAACATTAAAAGCGGTAATTCGCAGCCTTATTTTCTAAGGCTACGGAAATCATATTGTGCAAATTTTCAAAGAAGGTTTTCTTCTGGCAGGTAGATAAAGGGAAATTAACGCAAAACCAACTACTATTTTTCCCTATTTCAGAAATAATTTAGAAAAACGATGTAATGTAAAATTAAGCGACGAAACTATTTGTGGGCTTGAACGAATGTTTCACAGAACAACAACAAGTTTAGAATCAAAACGACAGTTTAAAAAAATTCAACTATACTGCGTGCATATCACATTGCAGAAGTTTAACTTTCTTTCATTATTAGAAACTTAAAGTTTAAATTTCGCCAAATTAAATTTTATGATCTTGCAATCAATATCACGTACGTATGCACCTAGTTTCGTAGCTAACAGATAGTCTGTCGTTTGGGTATTTTCTTTCGCTTTCGGAACGAAATGGTGTAAAATTTGTGATTGTGCTTCTATTCTTTCAGAAATCAAAGCAGTTTTGATGTATGTTTGAGAACAATTACATCATTAAACTCAGCAAAGAGCGAAAATTATCAAGTATTAAATGAAATGCCGTAAAACCAATTTTTTATAATTGCCATCAAGGCGGAAGTATTCAACACATAATCTTAAACAACACACCATTGGTACATGCTCCCTCAAAAGCATGCTCAAGTATGTATAAATGATTGTTGTGTTAATTTCTGCAAATATTTTAATTACATCATTTCTCCTCCATTTTGGTCATGCAGTTTGTGCCATCAACTTGATTCCCGTGGAAATAACAGCTGATCTTACCAACAGAAGAATAGGCCTTCTTATTACCTTCAAAACAATTTTTGCTTTGGCTCTAACCCATAGTTTTTGATTTGAACATTTGTTCAGCAGTCTTCAGTTTTCTGTATTTGGTACCAAACAGCACAAGTTTGTTTGTCTTTGCGACATTGCTTTTGCTATGTAGTGATTTTTGGTTAGTTTAGAATTATGGATTAATGTGTAGTTAATTGCAATTATTTGTTAATTAATTATTGAGTGAGTAAATTATATGCATTAATTTATGCTTATTCTAAATTTTTCTTCACGAATTGTATTGCTTATGTTATTGAATCAATTATTTTTATGCGAGTTAAACAGAGTTCTCATTCTTACGTTACGCGTTCGATAGTAATAGCTTTCGGGAAAAGGAGACAATGGGAAATCGGTTGCTTTCTGCGTAATATTTTAAATTTAAAAATACTTCCTTTTTATTCACATGAATGAAATTTATACCTCTTAAAGAGAAAAAATTTACCCTTCTTATGAATCTACTTTCATGACTGTACGTCGCCCCGTTGGAGAATTATGCCCATTTAATTGCTAAAATTGTTGAATTTCGTGTCTAGAAATTTATTCTGCTATAAGGGTCGTTTCCGAGCACTTTTTCGTCAAGGTCATGTACTGCGTCCGGTGGCGAGGTAGGGTTGTTGCATTCTTTCCCTCACCCCTCCTTGTTGGCGAAGGGGGTGGCGAGGGTGGAATTTTTTTTGGTGTGAAGAAGGAAAAACTAAGTTTTCGCAGCACTGTTTTGTGTTTGGCGAGATTTGCATACTAATTCACCAAATTTGGTGATTTTCGAAAATTCTGGATTCTGGACGATTAAAATCGTCATGCAAGGCCATGCTCAGCCCTTTTTGCCTTGGATTCGCAGCTGTAGAAGCACGTTATTTTTTCTTCCTCTGGAAGAGCCGGAGATGGGAAATAAGATAAAGATGAACATCTAAAAAATCACTTGAAGTTTACTCCTCCGCACTTTACCATCCCCGTGTTGGAGTCGAGAATGTTGTTTTTTCCCCATCGAATTAATACGTTGACACCATAGTGGATGCAACTTGAATCCCGCTATCCGGATCCTGCCTGATCGGTCACTTAGATCCGAGTACTACCATCAACTCGCCTGGATGAGAATAGACGGAAAAGGGAGGAACCTTTAGGAGCTCTTGTTTTGCTGCACGAATGCACTTTACCATCTTCATAGTGTCTGATCCAAGTGTCCAGATTTCTCGCCGGACTCCCTCGTTCAACATCTGCGAAGGACTGGTCGTCGGCAGAGCCTTGTTCAACACCTGTTATGAATGGGACATCCGGAAAAAAAAATCTATAAGATGAGTTAATGCTTAATTAAATTTTCAATTCTTCCCTTCAAGTGAGTTCAACCTTTTGATTGTTAATTTCACCTGAAATTTAGTACAGCTTGCGACTTAAATTCCGTGAACATGTTTCCTAAGTAATATGGCAAATTAAAATTTTTAAGAGATTTGATTATTTGAAGTAAATTTTCCAGTGATGAATTATTAATGTAAGGAGTAATTATATGTGTATTTAATTTCCAATTAAATTCTATTTAACTTTTAGTCAAGGGTTTTTCTGCTGGATCTTAAATCCAGGCTGTGTATTTAAGCAACTGCTGCACTATTAATCTATTTAGGACTTTTAACTTTAACTTGGAATGTAATTAAAATTTATATATAATGAATTAAGACAGGATATTAAATTTGTTAACTTATCTAAATTTTACCTTTTTACTTTAAGTTGTTACTATTTTTGGTTGAGAATTAACTTTAACTTTTGCAAATTAAGGAACGATTAAAAATTTAAATTCTACTTTACCTTTAATTGAGTAATTGAATGTAGGAATAAATGTAATCATTTTTCTCCAACGGGTCTACATGAGTATGTAATATTTTTCTAACTGCCTAAGGGATTGGCTAAATTTATGTATGTAATTTTTACCTGAGTAAATTAAGAAATTTCTTGAACTAAGTAATCTCTATCAATATTGGTAAAGACACCATGCTCGGTGATTCATTAAATTCCTGTGTATTTTTATGCTGGCCAGCAGAGTTTGATAACTGCATATGAAAATTTAATATTAATTTTTACGGTGTAAATTTTTGATTAATTCATCTCGGTGCATATTTGAAATTAGCAATATATATATTATAATTCTAAATGCATTATTTTAAATAGTTGTCACCTGAACACACCATAGATCTAGAAATTTAAGTTGAAAGATTGAGTGTCTTCCTTTAATGCTGCAATAAATATCCTTGGTTATATATATATATTTGATTCAGAGTTTTTCTTATGATGACTTGTGTGAATGTTCTTAACACCAGTACTCCTGCTTGGTCTTAGGGGTTGTTCGGGTTAGTTTTGAGGAAAGATAAACACAACGCAATTAAGAATTTGGTTTTTGATATTATTGTAGGCAAATTATTTAATTTCAGGTTTCAATTGTAACAGTTAGTATAGAACATTTGGTGCTGCGACCACCAGAACATTTGGTAGCAGAACACTTTTGACAGCATTCGTGACAACAGTAACCTGTTTTGGGTCAAGGCTATTCAGCAAAATACAGCATCGATGATCTTTCGAAACTTTAATTTAATGTTTTGTAGACAACAATACCTTTCGTAATTATTGATGTGTGTTATAAAAAGTCCATTAAAAAATATAGCACATCACCAGATTAGTATTCACAACTGTTTTCATTGTTTATTTAGGTAACTTGGATTTGTTGTTATTTTGTACTGTTTTTTTTTCCTTAATGTTTGCATCTTTCTAAGTGCGTGAGTAGCCTCTATTAGTAATATTATCTACCATATTACTATATTTTAGCATTCATTATTTGGCGCAGTTGCGTCTGTTTTATATTCATATTTGAAACTTTCCCTCACTTATATCATTTGTTATCTTGGCTATTACACTTATTGCAATAGGCAGACAATCCTCAACGAATAATGATTCCCTAAATGACCCCACAACCGCAACATCAGATATGCATTCTCATCAAGACCTAAGGGCTGTCTACTCACGCTGCCTCGAGATAGCAAACTTCGGTATGGCATACCTACCAAACTTACTGCGCCTAAAATTTATTAACTTATTTTCCGTTCTTTGCAAACAAGCAAGCATCATTTCGATTATGAGCACAGTCACCAATTCCTCAAAATCAGCAGCAGCATGTTTACAAGACACCATGACAGCGGAATTCACAAGCTGCAATACTCCTCAACAACTCCCACAAACACGCAGCGAAATTAGTGTAAATAAAAGCCACCAAATTTTAAAAGCCTCTTTGTTATTTCAACCACAAACCAAACCTTAAAGTACGGCTGCTATATGGCAAAGTTGCTAAACATCTACCATCAGCAAAGGTTAAGCTTCAAATTGTAATCTCAATAGAGGCAATTGGTACTCAAGTCAAAAGAATCAGACCCGTCAAAAAAGCGGATTAGCTATTATTTGCAAAACCGTAGACGACTTCAAAACCTTCGACAATCTCCTCAATAATTCATAAACGGCAAAGGAAATAACCCGTACGAAAATTTCTAAAAGGTTCTACCCATCATGTTTTCCTGAAATTCATACCTGAAATGATAAAATCGACACTAGCACAAGTAATGTGCTGTACAGAAGACGAATCCAACCCTCTTCTCTGTCTCAATGACAAAGGGACAACAGTTCTGGATCGCCCCCTCTCGCACTGTGAGCAATTTGTGTATATTAGTGTTTTTATGGTGACATCCAGGATTCAGTATTCATATGTAACGAACAGAACTTTAGTTCTGAGTAAGACAAAACCTGTGCGGATATCACTGATCTTAGTGGTGGGTCGACCAAGTTTTGGTGTCGTTCCCGTTACATCCTGAAACATCTGGTTATACATCACACACTCTCGGGTGTTTTGTGTGTTTTAGTGACAAACGGAATACAACCAAATGGATAGTCAGGTGTACTTAAATGACATTCAAAAATTGCACGTCAATACGTTTTGTCCTTTTCACTTGGTAGATAAATCCGATTTCAAAATTCATCAGAGCACACATGTGTAATCACGATCAAGCTTTCAGTTAGCCTACTAAGGATTGAAACTATCATTCTGATTGTGCATACTGTAAAGGCAAACATGAAGAACGAGACTCTATGGCCAACTCACCTTATTGTATCAACTGCGAGATAAACAACCTCCACCATGGCATCAACTAGAGATGCGACCATGCAGCATATCTAAACTCTTGCCCATATATAAAGAATTTGGTCAAGAACTCAATATTATGACCAATAAAAAGCCAGATTTTCATCCAGTGTCGTCCCACTGAATAACCAACCTACATCACTCGTCCGTTCTCCTCGACCAACAGAATCATGGTTCTTCAAATCAATTTGGGACACTCCGAAACAGATGCCGCTAAATCTGATAGCTCGAAAACAACCACGTGGTGTCCTCGTCCTTTCTCACCTATGTTTTCCTCATCTATTGATGTTATCCGTATTAATTTATAATTTTCATGTGATATTTTAGGAGTGATATTTAAAGTTGAAGGATTTAATAAGTAGAAATGCAATTTACCGATATGTATTAAGTTAGCACCTTTTATCTCAAAACATTATGCTGTGTTTTTTAAATGATGAGGAATAGTTTTTAATGATGGTTTATAATTTACTCTCTTTTGCAGTTTACACACTCACAGTATCTAAGAGCTTGCAGACGTATTCCAAAACTCCATTGCGGACACTTTTATATTCTAACAACATATCTATATCACTTTGCTTTTTTATTTATTTCTACGAAGTATATATATATATATGTATAATTTGAACAAACAACGAAATCGAATGCCACACAAATTGATGCCAGTTCGTCTATTTACACTTGGGAAAGTTTTATACTCGTTATAAAAATATTAAATTAGAAGAAGTTTGATTCCCGTACGAGAACAATTCACCGGGATCTTTAATTTCAAAATTTGCTATTTTTGATATCATTTAAAATTTGCTTTGATAATTAGAATAATAATTTGTTAATTAGAATAATTCAGAAAAATAATTTTAATGAAGAGTAGCAAAATTGTGTTTAATTTCATAGGCCGTACAAAGAAGTCATGTGGTGTCCACAGCAGATTTTTTAAATACATGAGCCACATTATTAAAAAATACCTTGGTGTCATACTTAATTTTAGCCTTCTTTGTTCTTGTTTTTCTCTGTGCTCAACTATCTACTTTATTCACTGATGCATTCAAATTCTTACAAATTAAAATTAATTTTTACTTTGACCACATCTTCTTTGGCATTATTTTACGTTTCCAGATTAAACTTATTCCAACTAATTGTTAGCATTAAACTTTTAACTTCACTCATATTTTTTGTAATAAAACTGATTCATGAGAAAACTTGAACATCTTCAAAAATAGGTCAACCTTTTCATATACATCAAGTTATAACTTACGATAAATTTCAGGCATAGATTCATGGATATTTTATAAAAGGCACATTCCACGTTCAAAGAATATACAAAACAAATAATTAGCAACGTAGAAAATCAGCTTGATGACGACTAGAATTTCAAAGCACTGTATAATCATCCAACATTGAGTATAACTGGAAAAACTGTAATCATCAATGGACTTTTCTCGGCTTATAAAAATAAGTGAGTGTTTTAACTGGCGAAGAATGCTCATTTCTATAATTCAAATAAAATTAGACTTTGAGGTATTCTAATTAATTAAGACCTCGTGATTAAAATTGATATAAAAGAAACCGAATTTCGGTTGTTAATTCCTTTGATGCATCAAGAAAGAATCTTTCATGCTAATCAAAAATGTAAGTATACTATTTTCCTAAAAATGCTTTATCATATTTCTTTCAGATATTTAAATCCTATGCAGTTTACAAGTTTGATCCAGAAAAAGAGAAATACAAGACAATAAATTTGAAAACTCTTCCATCTTACGATGTAATAAAAGAAGCTGCTATTTTGCAAGTCATCTCATATCCTGAAATATATCATTTTGCATTTTTATCACAAAATGTCCCTCATTTAATGAAGATTACATTTTCTCCATTTTATTGCTTTTAAACATATAAGAGGTTATAAAATGTGTTTGTTTCCTTCTATATCTATTCGAGTTAAAGTTAAAAACAGTGTTCTAGTTAGCATATATTGTATAATACCATTTTTATAAGGATTCATGAATCATGGTTCTTAAAATCTTTCATTTAGAACAGGCAATTTCAGAATAATTTGGAGGGAAGAAAGGACACAATATTAAAACTTTAATATCTCTCCTCTTTCGAATCGCAGACTTCAGAATTTGTATACATCTCATGTCAGTCTTTACGATAGATCAATGATTTGAGCTTTGTTCATAAATTTAACACTATGTTTCTCTATGTAGAAATATTCTTTCACCCTGATTTCTCTATTAATTAATGCAAGAGTAAGATTGGGGAACAATTTGTAATACAATTTCTCTTGAATTCGATTTTTGAGATGTTTAAGTGTTAAACAGGCATGTTTGTTTCAGTATTGTAGTTAGTTATCTTCTACCCAACAAGTATATTTTCCTGTACACCTCAAGTGAATCTGACCACTGTCTGCGGCATCTAATCATAGGAAGTAGTGTAGAGACATTAGGATTTTTTATGTTGAGAGACGCGAAAAATGAGCAATGCCTTCGCCGGGACTCTAATCTCGGACCCCTCGAATACGCCCCGATTGTGCTGGCCATTACACCACGAAGGCATACTAAGAAGGTGGGAGAAATACCTTATATACTCCTCCTTTTAAAGAGCGACTGGAAATTAGGGGACCCAGTCGCAAAATCCTAATGGTGGAGAATCATCATCCGCCACTTTTTTTTAAGTTCGGGCGCACAGACATTAGGATTTTTGATGCTGAGAGACGTCGAATATGTGCAATGTCTTTGCTAGGGCTCGAACCTCGGACCTCTCCAATACGCGCCGGGTCCGCTGGCCATTATACCAAGAAACCATGCTAAGAAGGTGCGAGAAATTCGTTATAGTACTACTGCTCTACTATTGACTGACAAAAACCCTCTGATTGGCCCGAAGCCTAATGACACCGTAGGAAACCGGCGAATGTGCATACTTGTCTAGACTAGTTCAGTTACTCATCTAGACTAGTCCATAATGGACATCTAGTTAGTCCAGAGACATCTCGTCCATAGCGTAATGAAAATATGGTAATTTCAGCCTATAACGCACCTGAATTTCGATTGTTCACCGACAGCTCAAAGCGGAGCTTAAAATGCGCAGTCATGCACAATGGAAAATTATTTGGCATATAATTTTCCATTAACATATAACAGGCCATTCTGATCATTTGCGTGAAGAATATAAAGACATAAAAGGAATCATTGATTTGTTGCAATTTCACATGCACCAGTGGATGATCTCTGTTGACCTTAAAATAGTCTACTTTTTCCTTGACTAGCAATGCGCATATACATAGTATCCCTGCTTTTTATATGTGTGCGGGACAGCGACTTCGTGGGAAGTATTGGGTGTGGTTCAATTAACCAAATAATTGTAGACAGAAAGAACATCATATTTCCAACTCTGCATATAAAACTCGGTTTCATGAAAACGTTTGTTAAAACTTTGGCAAATAAAGAAGACGGTTTCAAGTATCTCAATTCGGAATTTTTAGCCCGTCACTTGAAAAGATAAAGGCTGTTGAGTTTGATAGGTCACAGATTCGGAGCCACTGTAGAGACATTAGATATTTTTCGAAGCAGGAGAGGCGAAAAATGTGCAGTACCCTCGCCAGGACTCGAATCGCCCTCGAATACGCGTCGGGTATGCTTCAAATTACACCATGAAGGCATGCAGAAAGGAGGGAGAAAGTACATTATAGTATGAATAAACCTATTCTGTGTACATTGTTCCCTGGTTGTGTGTTGTTCCTTCTATTCCTTGGTATATTTTCCTTTTTTTCTTTTATATGCATATTTTATGACTTTTGGGCAAAGAGATGGGACCCGTAGCTTGAAGAGTTGATTTGAAAGATAGAAACTGAGGTTGTTTTTGAATTCAGAGGCCAAAAGCTAGTGAAAAAGATGTGACAGATCTCAGACAACGAAATCGCTCTTCCCCAGAGTATTGTATTTGATTACATTTTAAAACGGAATTTTTTTGTAAAAATGATATAGACTGTCAGTACTGATATAATATAGACTGTCAGTACTGATGTATGATAAACAATATAGACTGTCAGTACTGATGTATGATAAACTAATACGAACTTTATATAACGAATTCTACACAGTCAAATATTAATTAATTAAGTGAACTGTATTTTAAATGACCATATCATTAATTAATATTTATTCGTTTTAATTGCTGCATTATTATTTAGCTTAATAACAATACCTTTTAAACGAATTTTAGAAAGCTGAAATCGAACTCTCTATGTCATATTTACCAGGCACATATTTTACAACAAAGTTACCGAGACAGAACTAAACTAAAAATGCGTTTCGACTTTATTTGCGAAAGAAAACAATCATGACGTCACTATCTTGGAGGACAAGTTGGAACATGCTTGGGCAAAAGTAGTAAACATATTCAAAATATTTTAATTTGCTCTACCGTTTTCTACCGTTTTACGTCTTTTGGGCATCCGCGACGGCGAAAAAATACATTCTTAAAGATCAGTCAGCTTGTCAATATTAACATCATTTTTGCTTTAACAAAACAGTTTGCTTATTTCTTACAAGTTATTACGAATTTTTCTGGAATTTTTTGGGGAAGGCTTGGAAATTGCTTTTAAAAAGTCTCGAAGTCTAAGCCTCAATAATCCCTAACGCACACCCAGTACTGGAATTTAAGCTTTCCATCTGCAAAACATCCCCAGACTGCACCAAAGTTGTTGCGTTGATACATAAATATCCAGTGCCGAGAAGCCAATACCCCTCACCCTACTGAAAGAATTCTCTCCAGTTTGTTTAAGTACTGCTGATAAAGTCAGCTATATCATTATATACTGTCAATATACATATATTCTACATGTCTCTTTGGGTTATCATCAGTAAAATGGATTCGAAATCTTTCTTCTTTTCCGGAGAAATTTTAGGAGAGTACTAGCAAAATGTTTAAATTAGGGCAAGGGTGGCACAGGCTGGGTGCCTAAGAAAATTGATACCTTCGTGGGACTTTTGAGGAAAACCAGCTCGCATTCACGTTACACATAAGACATAACACGGAAACTGAAAAATGTAGCTTGCCATTCATTGCGATTTGACGAAAATTTAAACTCAGGTTTAATTTCCAGCATTCAGTGTTTTACTTTTCTGCTGCTCGTCGCTTCAAAGAGGACAGAGATTCATGGAAGATGGACGCATCCCATTAGTAGGACGCAGATTTAAGCTGCGGAAAACAGGCACCTGCTCCTGATTCTTTTTACAGTGATTACAAAACCTGAGCGCCCTAATCTCACGCCCTTTCCTTTCATGATTTGCCATAATCAATTAACGCACTAGCCATCCAGTATCTTTTAATGAAAGCGTAGCTTCCAGTTTTGTTTGTCCAAAGTTTGACATCACAATAATGCTGGCTTCAGGGAAGGGTTGAAATCTGCTCAAAAATCCTAAATAACTGAAACAAGCAATACTATTATCATTGTTAATGGAACAACAGAGGTATAAACTGAAATGAAATGGAATAAAATACTATAAGAATAAACTAAGTTGAAATCATTGCCTAAAGCTGATAAACTTTAATAAATGTGTAAAGATTCGAGAAATTTAATTCAGCAGTTAAAGAATATTTCTAAATAAGTTTACAGGAACTGAAGTTTAAAAGGTTGTTAAAGATCAACGGTGATTACGTGAAAGATTATTTTGTTTAGGTTTATATTCTTAAAGAGAAAATTCCAACTCTCTTTTAGAATTTCATTCTGGCGTTAAATCAAACTGATCAAACATTCCCCAAGAATTGCTCAAGTAATTCCACAAGAATTAAAATTTAGAGTTATCGATTGAATATTGAATTTTATAAAAGGAAAACTGATTATGAATTATAACGATCATTTTTGTATCTATATCAAAATATTTCGTGAATCTGATACACGAATACTTATATACTTGTACTAATCTTGAATAAAAAGGTGTTAAAATAATCGAAAATAGTGATCGTTTCTATCAACATTCGATAAGAACGATTTTACATATCTAAAACCTAGCATATTTTTTATTACTATGTTTTATATTTTGCTTGAAAAATTTCGCTAATATTTTTCATATTTCTACTTACTTTTTATGTTTTTAGTTTACCTTCTTAAATGGCAGTCTACATAAAAAAAAACATTTTTTAATGCCTTGAAGAAGAACAACTACGGGTGTTTTTCCCTTGAATCGCAAAGTTTGTTTCTATGATAACGGCATCCACGTAAGTTTGAATTTTGCATGCCTTGCTCTGTTATGAAATAGCTAGTTTATAGTATATTTTTCTCAACACTCCAGATTCTTAATTGTCTTCTATAGTTTTTTAAATACCTCCCATTTGCATACAATTAATATTTTTGTTTTCAAAATGTAATCTTATTTTATCGTTTAACCTTCTATGTTACATACAAATATATATACAGTAGTAAATGAGATAGTAATATATGGTTCAATATTCAAAATAATGGAATTTTAAAGCTTCTCTTTATTATTAATTCAAAGTAGTTTGGATAAATTTGACATTCGATTGATTTAATAGGGACGCAAACCTAAGATATCAGCAAAATATTTATTTGACCTTCCAACGCATAATAGTATTCTGTCAAATACAAAAATTCAGAACGTTACTACTTCATTTTAATTTATAGTAATAATATTTCAGTTAAAGCGTTTTTTCTGTTTTCCATCATATTGAAGGAAACAGCCAGATAAAGGATTAAAATCTCAACGGCGTGAACTGCCGTTCGAGGATAAATATAGGATATTCTTGAATAAATATATTCTGTAAAGTAAATAAATTCAGATGATCGGCATTTGCACTCCAAGATATCCATTCAAATGATGTATCGGACGTTTGAATGAAAATAAACAATCACAAATATGTTACCTTCCTTGCACAGAATATATTAAAGCAGAAATAAATTACAGTGAAACCTTCCTTAGATTAACCACCCACGGAGACAGGAGTATTTTAATCCGCAAGTTGTTATTTTATATTCACTAAAGATTAAAACATAATCACTAAAGATTCTAATATCGATATTTATGTGCTCAGAGAATGTTCTTACAAGAATATGAAATTCGTCTAAAATAATTTGTTCTCAAGACAGATTATACATTAATTTAGAAAAGCCTTTGTGAAAAGAACAAAAGAAGCAGTAAAATGAAAATTTTAAATGAATTTTATTAAAGCAAACAGTCTACCAGTTAAATGCAATAAGATAATTGGAGGAATAGTTATGGTTTCAAACTAATATATTCTATCCTTCCAATTTAGGCTTCTTTGTATTTTTATTTTTTTATAAAATGATTGAAATAATTTTAAAAGCAAACCTACTTAAGCACTTAAGCATTTTTAAACCACACAAATAAAATACATTTCATTAAATTTATAATCGTGTATCATTCTTAAAATTACATAATTAAGTTTTTTATATTAATGACGTAGCTATTAATTTGATTTAAGTGAAATGCAAATTTTTTAATACAGAATAATCTCCGAGAGTAAATATCCCTTTCCAAGTGAATAAATATAATTAACTGTTGGTAAGCGTTACATAAAGGCTAAATATAAAGAAATAAGCTATTACCGATTTTTTTCTAAAAGTAAAGTTTTCTAAAGTAAAGAAAAGGGATCGTTGTGCAAATTGAGCAGAGAAGTTTAAAAATTTGAAATTAAGTCATTTGTTCAATGTCTCTTAATGATGAAAACTACCAGAGAGATTTTTGGAATGAGCACTTTGACAACACCGTTTCACAAAACTGTGAAACCAATAATGCTAGCTTTAGGGAATTTATACCGTCTATAAATTAGCCATCTGTTCAGAAAAGGAAACTATCAGAATGATGTGAATGACAAGAAAAACGAAAATATTAATTCTTTATTCCAAACCTATCCATCAATTATTGTTAATAATAAAAATGATCATGAGAACAGGTAGATGATTCAGCAATACCGTTAAAATATGACCTGCTTAATTAAATATTGAGCATCTTCGGCAAGAAAAAGCATCTGAAATGATAAAAGCAATTTCTTGAAGAAAAATCAAGAATTTGAATTGCTCAACGTTGAAAATGAATCTTTTAAAATATTGCTTATGAAGCAAAGTTTTGAAATATGTTACTGATTCAGCACAAAAACAAATTAAAGAGAATTTATAATAAACAAGCCATTATTTCAAAAGATTTTACATTAAGTTCAATATATTATTAGTTGTTATGCAAAATACTTTGAATTCAACCACGCAAATAAACTATCTTTTTATTCAAGTACGAAATGAAAATTATTAGGTTCATAAAGTGTTTTCTTCCTCCTTTTCTCATGCCTTCGTGGTGTAATTGGAAGCATACTCGACGTATATTTGAGAGATCCGGGAGTCGCGGAGAGGTCACTGCACATGGCGCCAGAACTAAAATATGATGGAAGATAATTCATCACCACCAGAATTTGGCGAGTGCGTCCCCTAATCCCTAGTCTCCCTTTAAAAAGGGGAATATATAAGGCATTTTCTCCTTTCTTTCTGCTTGACTGTGGTGTAATTAGAAGTACATGCGTAATCGAGAGGTCTAGATTTCGAGTTCTTGCGAGGGCACTGAAACTTTTTCACATCATCTGCTTCAAAAACGAAACCTAATCACTCTAAAGACTTAGTAAAAAAAGAAGGTACATAAAGTATCAGAATTGGAGGCCATTTGTGAACAGAGTGTAAAACAGGAATAGCCTTCTTCGATTCCATTGAGCTACCTCGCAGAGACTGTATGACCACCTTTGGCAAACTGATGCAAAGGAAGCTTCAGTTGTTTATTTTCTCAACATTTCTTTGTAATCTCTCATAAAGCTTTCAGATGTTTTTTTCGGGTTAGTTAGTATATGAAGGTATTACGGAATAGTGTTCCTCATTATGCGCACCGATGACTTGGTGACGCAGTCAGATATTGCTTTAAACATTGTCTAAACAGAGGACGCTTTACCATCCTGTAGGTAGTAAGAAGCCTAGAATGAAAATTCTCGAAATAATCGTGAGCTAATGAAACATTCTATTAGTAAATCAACAGTTTCGCTTTCTGGCATTCAGAATCACTTTTTCAGAATTCATGGACATGATGTGTGACCCATCATCATTGCAAGACTTCTTAATGCCGTCTGTAGGCAAGCATGTAGCCCTACCTCTACATATTAATTGGTAGAGCAGCTATTCTTCTAAAGTAGTAGCTTTATCATCCATTTAAACTTTTTTCCGGAATTGCACATTTTACAAAAGCTTGAGTTCATGTGCCTTGTTACTGTGATTGTCATAGTATGAAAGAGAGAGAGAGTCAAAATAGCTCAGAATTTAAAAGGTCATCTGAGTGTAGAAGTAATGGGAAAATCACATAAGGACATGAAAATCGTAAGTGCTTCAGGAAACTGCTTGCGTTAGGGAGGCGAACTTTCTTCCATATTGCACATTAAAATGCTTGTGAGTCAAGGAATTGCAAACCACAAGTGATGTGGCACAGCAGTGATTATAGAGATGAAAATAAAAGTAAAAACTGTTAAGATGTAGTTGTACAAAATCTATATTTACGATATGGGAAAATAGCAAAAAAGATATTAGATTCTGTTACGATACCCGTGGTTGGTACCAGTTAACGATGTTCGCAATTTCACGTGGGAATAGAGAGCAAAGCTTATTATAATGTTACTGCCGGAAAATTTCGTATGAATCGGGGAAGTAAAGAATCGTCTTCATCGAGCAATCCATAATTTGTATAAAAGCGTGGTCAAGGCTCTTCATCCCTTGTCAGTTAGTAGTGCCATGTGTCTTTCCACTGCAAATATCATTTTGAGAACTAGTTTGTGTCACATCTCGAAGCGCTTAATTAGTCTTCTTAGCCCTGAAACGGTTTTATCATACGCCCTATATCCAACGACTTTCCGAATTTCTGAAACCCCCTATCTTTTCCATTTGATCAATTTTCATTACTCTTATCTATCATTTGACGTTGGAGGCATTAATTCCCCTCGGGAAGTCAGGTTTCTTCTATGAAATCAACAATAAATAACTTTATTTCATTTTACATTAAAAATAATAAATAATTAACAAAATTACTTTATTGGCTCTTACACTTTATTTTGAAGTGTAAAAGTGAGTAAAATAAATAAATTTTTTTCCTTAAGAATTTAAATAGTTTTATCGTATATTTTTTTGTATTTTCAGGTTTAGTTTATTGACTCTATAATTTTAACACTCTTTTACGTCTATTAACCGTTTACTCTTTCACGTTAACTCTTTTACGTCTATTACACAAATTATTTAAGTATTAACTTTAAATTTAAACAGATTCAATAACAATTTAAATAGATTTCAAGGTTTTACTCTTTATTTCCGTATTGACAATCATATATAAATTATTAAATGAATTAAAATTTTTGTATGTAGTATCTATTTATCTATGTATATATATATATATATATATATATATGTAAATGTAAATAAAATTATTTAAGTTAAGAAACTCCAGCATAATGTTTTGGCTCTGCAAAACATAAAATGCTTGTGAATTTAAAAAGTGAATGATAAAACGTTTTTGCAAAGTAATGAAAAATCTATGGCGAAAACACAAATACTATTAACTAAAATAAGTGCAAATACTATAATATTACATTATTAAATTAACGATTTTATGATATTAGGTTGACTCATTTGGGAATGTTAACCGCGGATACCATGCAATCACTCAATAATTAAGCAATTCTGATTATGCGTCTTTGTCCTATGTTACTTGCCAACAAATTGTAAAAATAATAAATAAAACAAAACAACAACAAAAAACTGATTGTATACGACAGTCTTCTGAACATCGGTGTTTTATGCAAAATGTTTTGCTTGAAGCAAATAACAGAATTTATTGGTAAATACATTTCGAAAAAGAATCATTTAATTAATTTTTTTATCATCCGTTAAAACTTCTGTTTCTATGAGTATATAATAATTAATAGCTCTAGAAAGAGGGAATATTACTCATATGTGTCATTTTAAGGTCCAGTAGATGTAAACAGAAAAACGCATGTTGCTTAAAATCAGAAAGATAAGTAAAAAAAAAACCTAACATTATTCTAATTTTCCGATTTTGATTTTTTCATCTCTTTCTCTTCTTTATAACGGCGCAAAAACTTCTTTTGTAAGTAGTGTTACCTAAAGATTTAGAACAAGAAAATATTGAAAATGAAAATATTATTTTTTTACGTAGAATTTTGTAGGCAAAACATTTATGCACATGCAATATTATGCACGTTATTTAAACATAAAGAATATTTTTTTTTAATTTTCCTTTGCTGTATATTTACATGCTTCGTAACACTGTCAAAACAATATTTATATGTTATCATAAAAATTTTTAATTTCAGAATTAAAAAAAAGAAAACTTGGAAGTTTTCAGATTTTAAATTACGTCTAAAGGGGCATTTTTTTAACATTTTGTGTGTTACCTTCAGTTATTAAATATCACGTTCGTCGCATTTAAACCACAAAATTCAGTTCAGGAGCAATATCGCAAAATAATTTTAAATTAGCATAGAATTTCCGATACACAGTCTCACACGCTGTAGATAAAAATGCATTTTCTGTACAACGTTGCCATTGCATACTTTTAAATTCTTGAGTTTGTTAATCAAAAATTCGTTAAGTTTCACAAAATATGAAATCGATGATGAAACAAATTCCAAATTTCAAACTTGGGCTTCCAGATGCCCATATTCACAGTAGGATTAAATCATTCAAAATTTGATTGCTGTAGGTACCGTTGTTTTATCACAATGCGAGAAACATACATACATTTATGCAGATTCTTCATTATTTAATTTCTTCAAATATAATACAAGAAAATAATATTTGGTTCCAACAATTTCAAAAGTGAAACGGACATTCGGATTGATTTGACGCAAAACCCCAAAACGAAAACAATAGTCCTTCAGGGACAAAGCTCCTTTGGACTAGAAAAAAAAAAAAAAAAAAAAAAAAAAAAAAAAAAAAACATTCAGATTTCACATTGCGCTCAAAGAAGCCTTTTTTTCCTTTTTCCCGTGCAGTATTGCTCGCTTTGAAATCGTTGTTTGTTTGTTTGTTTATGTGATTACGGTAGAGCCTCGAGGAATCTGCCTAAGAGGAGGGATGCTTTCGTACGGGACTTTCTAAGGGAAGCTCTTCGGATTCACGTTACACGTAAAGAAAACCACGAATTAGCCCATGCAGTCCGTTAATGAGATTCGAATATCGGACCGAATTACCAGTGTTCAGCGACTTTATTGCTCGCTGTTGGCGAACTTCGAAATCGTTGAATTTGTTAACCGAAAATTCGTTATAAAGTTTTATCAAATTTGAAATACACAATAACATATTTAAAAACAGCATATCTTTAAAATTTACGACAAACAGTCTTGCACGCTGGAGATAAAAAGGCTTTCTTCCATACAGTGTTGCCATTACTGGCTTTGAAGTCTTGAATTTGTTAATCGTAAAATGGTTAAAATTTTACAAAATATGAAATAAACAATAAAAGAAATTCAAAATCCGGGCTTTAAGGTGTCCATATTTGGGTAGATGGCTACGTTATTCAAAATTTGATTGCTTTAGGTACCGTTGTTTTTTCTCAATGCAAAAACATGCATACATTCATGAAAATTCATTATTATTTGATATCTTTAAATATAATACAGGCTGTTAATATTTGGTGGAATATTATATACGATTAGAATATTACGATTAATTATAATGTACGATTTCAAAAGTGGTTCCGGCTTTTATAGTGATTTAACGCAAAATCCCATTTTGAGAGACTAATAACCATTCTGGGCTAACGCTCCTTCGGGATAATTATTTCAATGTGATAACACATTTTACAAATACATACTTTATTCTAAATAAACTCTTTTTCCGTTTTTAAAGTTTACAAAATTTCGAATATTACGATTACAAACATACATGTATTAGATCAATTAAATAGGTTATTAAGAATGGATATACATAATATAACCATGATACATTTAAATACATGTTACCGAAATGGAACTTATGTTTAATTTTTTTCCACTTTTATCATTTTCTGCGTCCTAAAAGTTAACAAAATAAGAGACCAAATCATTTATGGATGCAGGTCCCAATAATGTATCCAAAACACGTACTGCATAACAATAGAGGGAAGAATATTGGTAGATATCACTACGGTTTCACCTACATATTTTTTAAATGTCTATTTTTTTATACTTTTCGTTACAGTGACAGGAATAATTCGAATGAAACTTCTCATTTTACTTTTTCGATAATACCATTTCATAATAATTTTTTACGTAACCTTCAAAATTTAATTTGGATCAGCAAAGGTTATTCCACTGGCAAATCCCTTGTTCCACACAACAGGCATGTTTCGCACAACAGGCGTTATATTGTAATAAACCCGAAATATTCTGTTTGAATTTTCTTCAGTTTTTTTCTAATGTTTCTTTTAAATTACCATCCTCTTTTCTTCGGAGAAATTTGACTACTTTCAAAAGATATTTTTACTATCAATACTTTTCCGTAGATCAATTAAAAAATCCTAATCTACGTTCGAATTTCTACTAGTAACTACACTGATGTTTGTGCCAGAAAATACATAAAGATTATTTTCATTGACAAGCTGTATTTCCTCCAAAACTTGGTTTGGTTTATCTGATTATCGCAATGCACTCGAGGGCTACTTGCCTAAAGGGAGGAATGCTTTCGTGGTGGAATTTCTAAGGAAAACTGGCTCGTGTACACTTCACATATGGATAAAACCATCAAAACGTCCATGCAGCCAGCCCGTTCACAGGAATTTAAAACGCGAACCGAACTACCAGTGTTCAGCGGCTTTAACCTTCGGCCGATGGTGTACCTTCTCTAAAACGTGACTTTCTTCGCAACATAAATCGATAGGATTCCATATATAATTCAATAATGTTAATGACACTTGCTGTGTCTTTATATGTATCAATTGGTGACACAAATGCAAGGTTGAAACTGCGTTTATCTTTATCGTATCTGTTCTTATTAAATATCCATTTCTTTAGAAATGTTTTGCTATTTTTTATTGCATAGAC
>KK114770.1:502050-552021 GCA_000611955.2 Stegodyphus mimosarum
TAAAGATAATAAATAAAAAGATGAATTGTTATTTAAGTTTAACGTGTTGAAATCTAAAACTGAAATCATTCACCGTTAAAATAATGTAAGCTTTACAAAGAGTTATAGAAATCGTATGCGTATAGGGAAAAAACCGCTTTCCGTCCAGTATAACTGATTTTGTTTGTGTTTCCATATAATACATATTATCCATTAAATCACACTGTATGCTAACACGAATATCGTATGTCGGTCTCCGCTTCCGTATTATAATTGATGCTCATTTAGTTTGCTATACTCCCAGACAATTTGCAAATAAAATCCTTTGTTACAGCCCATTGTGCCTTTTCAACCGTTTGCACAGTGTAGAAGAATTTTTGGTACTGTGTTTCCATGTAAGTTATCTTTGTTTTCATGTGATCCCAAACATGTTTGATTGTAGATGTATCCATAATTTGGCTACCTGGAATCTTCCATAACGAATGGTAAACCTGACAATGCTGACTAAATGCAACTAAAATGACATGCCTGACATCATCAACGAATCATTCGCCAGTTAATTCCTTCACTATAAATGATGAAGTGTGTAGTGTGTGTCCTAGTGTCATAACATACGGCGCTCCATACTGTAACGGGTGTGGATCCTATGTTGCGTGTTGAAACTCTTCAGCTACACGTCGTTCCAAACATATTCTATTATCATACATAGGAGTCGGATTCGTCACTGAAGACGAAATCCCTATTCACTTCACAATCACCGTTGGCTTGGCTCCAGAGACGTTTCTCAGACTTGTGTGTGGAGTGAATTGCATGAGATATCGAGCATGAAGCTCATAATACATGCACATATACGTGGAAGAATACTGCTGCTAAATGTCCGGGTTTATACAAAAAAAGATTTACTCATTGTAGCTAAAAGAAATGCACAAGAATTCAGAGCATTTGCACGGGAAATGTGACATTCATTCTTGTTTGTTAGGGTTGAACGGTTTGGCCAACTGAAGAGGATCAGTTTCACATTTTTGTACTTCAGATGTATGGAGATGAAACAGTGTTGATATCAAGCTTTACTTCATGAGCTGTATGCTGATGAACTAACAACGCTTGGAAAGGCCATTCATTGAGAGACTTTTCTTTTGTATACTTTCAGATGAAATATCCTACGCTAATGTCGTCAAGGCATATAACTGTAGGATCCATTATACTTAGCCAACAACCACTTAGGCGACGAGACACTTAACCACCACCAGTTAGCCGACAGGACATTTAGCCGACACGGACACTTAGCTGACAGGTCATTTAGCCGAGACGACATTTAGTCGACAAGGACACTTTGTCAACAGGATATTTAGACTACACGGACAGTTAGCCGACAGGACATTTAGCCGATACAGAAAGTTAGCTGTCAGGACGTTTAGCTACGGGACATTTATAACTGTGAAGAAAATTATTCAACAGGACATTAATCCCACAGTTACGTTTAGCTGATATTAAGTATTTAAACTTACTACCACTTATTTCTCGACTTCTCAAAAAGTTCAATACTTCAGTAATTTTTTTACCTATCAGTAAAATTCATTTTTAGGTTCTTAAACATCCCATATGTGCTTTTAATCCTTGTGCAATTTAGCATAGTTTGATATATATCGTGCCGTTCGGTGCATATTGACTAAATTGAAAAAGGATGAAATTTCTCGTCAGAGAATATGAATTAATTTCTGAAAGGAAAAGATAATTTTTTTAGCTAAGTACGAAGGTCACTTAGTTACATTTTAATACGGCATCTTCAAAAATTGTCCGTAAAGGTTATCATTTAAGCAACTGTGTTTTTTTGAACACGTTCACAATTTTTCTTGTTTACTTAATGACATTAATTTTCAAGTATCGCTATTCCTAACGCTTCCAAATTTATAATACCTTTAGTTTTCATTACTATTTTACTCAACACATCATGCTACATTCCTTTCCTTATAAGATATTTCTCCTTTCTTCTTCGCATGCCTTCGTACTGTAGTGGTCAGCACGCTCGACGCGCAACCGAGAGGTCCGTGGTTCGATTCCCGGTGAAGGCGTTGCTCATTTTCACAGCTCCTGCATCGCAATAACCTAATGTTTCTACACCCTTATAAAATTTATTTAATGTAAATTTGCATCAATGCTTTCAAATAAAACAATTTGTATGATGTATTTTACATCCTTTTTTGGAATGCAAGCATTGATGTAACAAGTATGTGTGCTTGTGAGTTAAAAATAATGTTTCTTTACATGCGGGATAAAGAAACATAGAATGATTTTTTATTAAACATTTAGTATACATGGATTTCTTACTTGCATGGAAAAGATGTTTCATGAAAAAGTGATTCATTTTTTCAGATGTCTTTATGCCTCCTGTACACAAAGAGGATTCTTCTACAGTATGGATGCATGTAATAATTGGTTTGCCTTGAGAGTGCGTCTATTTTTCTTTCTCAATATTAGATGCATACTTGTTTTTCAAATGTTATACAATAATATGTTTGAATTTGGAGTTAGGTAGGCATGAGTTTCAATTGAGTCATTCAGATATGTAGGATGACGAATAAATTGTCATGACTAATCACAAAACTGTGGCAGAATTTGGTATTATACTCAGAAAGAGAAAATTGTAGCACAAAGTAGTTACAAGTTAATGAATGCACACTGTCATGAAATGTAAAATAATGCTCTGGAATTTTAGAAGTACAAACATTTCAAAGTGGTAAAAAAATTTCCTTTTCCTGTCATGAAAAATCTGAATAATGTAAAAAAAATTATTAATATTATTGCATTATTCTTTTTATAGAAATTCTGGCGGTTAAGAGTTAGTTTAGTAAATATACGATGCCTAACACGTAAATAGCGTTCTGAGAGTATAAATAGCATTTCAGAAAAGACAAAGGTGGTTCCAGTGTGGCGAGGAGTAGGGCGAGTCACTTTACTTTCTGATAGGCAAAGGAAATTTCATTAGTGGGAGGAGCGAAATGGTTTTATACGGGAATAAATGTAGCATAATGTGTTGAGCATAGTAGCAATGAAATTCGAAAGTATTAGAAATCTCAAAGCATTAGGAAGAGCAACTCATTATCGGCTTAATGTCCTACCAACTAACTGTCCGTGTCGGCAAAATGTCCTTTCGGCTAAGTGTCCTTTTCGGTTAAATGTCCTGTCGGCTAAGTGTCCGGGTCGGCTAAATGTCTTGTCGGCTAAGTTCCTGTGTCGGCTAAATATCCTGTCGGCTAGCTGGTGTCGGTTAAGTGTCTCGTCAGCTAAGTGTCCGCGCCAGCGAAAGAATGTGCAGTATGAACAGTGAAAATACAAATATTTTCACCCAACATCTGAATCGCTTAAATTTTTAATCATTTGCATATTTTTAGCTAGGGTTTTATGCCAGCAATTTGGCCTACTTTATTTGCTTTCGAGGGATTGCGTCACTTTTAATGATGAGTCTATTATTCAAGATTTTCAAACAGAATTCAAATGAAACACGCTTTATTTATACTGGCTGTTCGATGAAAGACTATAAAACGCTATTTAATATCATTCTGGGTGCAAATAGGGGCCTCTGATCCCATTTGAAAATGGCTTATCAAATTTAAAATATATATATCCCATCTCCAGGTCTGTAATGTTAACAATTATTGACTGGTGGATGCAGTGGGGTAAGAATGTATAAATTAGGACACAGTTAGACTTGTAGTGTTGTTTTATAATGTTTTATAGAGAGTCAAGTTACACTGCAGTTAATTGAACTGCGCAGTTATGTTGCAAATAAGCTTAGTAGCTGTAAGTGCTGTCAGTGGTTTTATTGCACCAAACCTTTTATGCTGAGTTGAAACTTTTCTTCTGATATTCATATAAAGTTTTATTTGCAGTCCAACAGACCCTCAGACTTATTTATCTCACAACAATCTTGAATTAAGTTAC
This sequence comes from Stegodyphus mimosarum, assembly GCA_000611955.2. Taxonomy (NCBI): domain Eukaryota; kingdom Metazoa; phylum Arthropoda; class Arachnida; order Araneae; family Eresidae; genus Stegodyphus; species Stegodyphus mimosarum. Next base: position 505,972 of record KK114770.1, read on the forward strand.
AGATTGGAGAGCATTCTAATGCTAGCATGAACGAAAAATATAGGATGTTGGATGTTGTGAGCGATATGGCGGATGGCGATAACTGCAGTTCCGTTTTCTTTGTATATCTCTCCCTGATGACAATTTAATAATTGAGTATTATGGGGAAAGAGAAAGATGGTTATAAGGACAACTCTATGCTTACCAAGTACGTTACACGGAGGGTATGTAGATGAAAAATTATAATCTGTTTTAAGATTTGGTACTGCAGCTTATAACATCATATTTTGTTATAGAACATCCGAAACAATCCCTGATGCTATTAAATTTCATTATAAACGCAATAATGTGAGGTAATAGTCGTGTAAACAAGCAAATATTCGAAGTTTTATTATGCAGTGACAGTTAAAAATTCAAACAAACTTTCACGTAATAATATGCATTGTAGGTCCAGTTTTTCAATGATGTTTAAATTTGATTTTTAGGTAAAAAAACTTTTTAACACAATTTATTTAGAAAACACACAGAGATTTTGGATATTATTTATTTAATTACTTTCAATAGTACTATCAATAAGTACAGTCGTAAATTTTGCGAACGATATCACAAAACATGAAGAGCACAGTTATTGAAATAGATACAAAATCATCTAGTACAAGTTATTTCCGAATTCCTGAAGTTTCGTTTTTGCCGGTTAAGAGAACTTCGACTGTAAAATAGTTTAAATACTGAATAGAAGCAGAACAGGCAAACTAATCGCCAAGTGACTGAATAAAAAAATTTTGTCTGGTCAAAAGGATCGTTTTATCAATATTGCTGCGCACACAAATGCAATTTTATATTTTACAATTTAGTTCAGTTTAATTGATTACGGTAAAACACACGAGGGCTATCAGCCTGAGGAGAGGGATGCTTCGTGGAGAACTTTCTAATAGAAACTGGCTAGTATACATGTTACACATGGAGAAACCACGAAAACACCCATGCAGCCAATAAAAAAAGTCTGTTCGACGGGACTTGAATCCCGGATCGAACCACTAGTTCTCAGCGACGTTGCCGCTTGGCCATTGATGAGCCTACACAGTATAGAATTTCAGAAGCACACAACGGGCGTAGAATAAACTCAAAGACCCAAGATGCATTCTATAAAACCTATACAAAAAATAAAAAAGAAATCTGTCAGAAAGAAAGAAATAAAATTCCATGGCGAATGTTTCAAGCGGAAATGATTGTCATAATACGATCCGAACTAAACCCGATATGATATTTGTTAATATGTACACTGAGCAAAAAAAAAAATTAAAAAAAATTCGACAGTTCTGTTTCTCCCGTTGGACTGGGCCGATTCACAAAATTCAAATTGCGTTTTTCAAGTTTCGAAAGCGCGACTTAGGATATGTATTCAATTTATATATAGCGTTGTTCTAATATAGGTATTTTTACACAAAATCGGGCTTTTTCTGAAATGGTATGCCAATTTTTTCCATATTTCGATGCTACGACTCTAATTATGCCAAACTACCAAATGTTCTAAAAATCACACGAGTAGTATTTTAAAAATTAGCTCTCAAAATTTTAGTTCCTCAATGTTAATTGATATAATATCTCTTCTTTTATAAAACTTACTCGATTCCTTCTTTAACATTTCGAAATTTAGGTCATTATAAATAAAATCTGCCCATTTTTTATGATTTACTTTTAAAATTTATATTTTTAAATATTTTTTATAAATTTTTCGAAACACATTTTGAAACATTTGCCATAAACATTTGCCTATAAAACATTTGCCATAAACATTTGCCTATAAAACATTTGCCATCATCTTAAAGTAGATGTATTTCTAAGCATACCTGCAAAAAATTAGAGTTTTTTTTATTAAACTTTCCCTAAGATACACTTGAATTTATATATCGGAGAGCTTTGAAATTTGGCTTATTTTTTAAAAGCGATAATAAAACAAATGTGGTTTACGTACTTTGTTAAAATAATTTGAAATTAGGAGTGATGTGACTTTTCCATCCCTGCACAATGGAAGAGAAGAAAAATAGGTTGAACATATTCAGAAGTTCGCTAAGTGGCTCAAACTGAAAAAAAATTCGCCAAGTTAAAATTTTTTAATTTCTCAATAAATTTCGCATCAAATTTTACAAAATTTAATATTTAAGCATAATTTGAGTCTTAGATTCGAAATATGAAAAACAAATGGTATGCTATTTCAGAAAAAGTCCCATTTTGTGTCAAAATACCTATATTAGAGCAAAGCTATATATAAATCTAATATATATCGTAAGTTGCGCTTCCGATACATGAAAAACGCAATTTGAATTTCGTCAATCAGCCCAGTAGAACGGGGAATATAGAACTGTCCGTTATTTTTCGCAATGTATATACTAAAAGTATATAAAAAAACCGCTCGCTTCTACCATAGAAATAAAACGCAAAACTCATTTAAACGAAAGTAAATTTTGAACTAAATACAGAAGAACTGAAAGTAGGAAACACAAAATAGAAATATAGAAGATATAAAAAATATTATATAAAAGCTTAGTAGAAAATGTTAAAATAGGAGATTTGCTTATTTAATGTTCTCTTGTTCAGCAACAAGATCTCACAGGAAGCAATTATTTGGGAAACAAATTTTAATTCTTGTAATAAACTGCAGTGTTTTCTTTGAATAACATTAAGTGGCAGTAGCGATGATACTTGTTTATATATCTTATTCCAGAAGGCCCAATTTGTTGTACATTTACCTTGATCTTTGCTAACATTTTCTTTTGAAGCATATGCTAAGGACGTATGACATTTTATATCTTCGTAATATCCATTTTTATTCAGCAAAATACTTCAACTTGGACGCAACAGAAAGCTTAGTTTTTACCGTCCATTTTCTTTCTGTAGTGAATTAACAAACTTGTTCTTCTGCTCACACAGATTTTTTGAGACACATTAAATGTTTTCTGACTGAAAATAAAAAGTCTTTATTGAATCACTTAAATATAACGTATATTACCCCCAAATAATCAATATCATATATTTAAGTAGGTACGGGTTTGTAATGAATTGGATGCACACAGAACCAGTGACAGCTTTATGCAATTTATTTTATCAAAATAAATAAAGAAAAATCTTAAAGATTTCAGATATAAAAGGTTGTCGAAAATGGTTTGTTTAGTTTTTTTACGCTCACAGATTACCAGTCTGCTCTTGCACACTCCTGTTAACTGCCCCCCTCTCTTTGTTTCTTTTAGCTTTATTATTAGCTTATATTTGTTTTCATTATTAATCGCCGTTTCATTCACACTTACGCCATATACAACTCAACAGTAAAATCACAAAATTTTAATCATTTATGTCAAACTTCCGAATGCAGTGTCAAATGCTGCTCTAAAAATATTTTTAGTATTTTATAACCTTTTCTCAATTCATCGTATCAATGTTCAGTTTTCTTAGGAAGATGGCTTCGCAAACGTTTTTTTGGCTTTTTATTATTAACATTTTGTGTGTTAACTCTATTACATATCCCTACCTACTAAATATTCTTCGTCCTTACTCCACATGAAATTCAGTTGAATAGCAAAGTAATTAAAATATTTAAAACATTTTACATATAATATATATTTATTATTGAAAAATAACACAAAATATTTAAAAGCAGCATATTTTGGAATTTCCCATTAACAGCCTTGCGAGTTAGATATAAAAGCGTTTTATTCTGTGCCTTCGCTGCTGAGCACGAACTGAAGCGAAGTGAAGTGAACTTCATGAACTGAGTAGAGACACTTAAGAGAGTAGCGAGAACGCGAACGGAGGGAAAGCAGACATGCTGCTTACGTGACTGAAACGAAAGAAAGCAGCCATATTTATTTGCTGCTTACATGTTACTTTTAATTTAATAATGCTATATATTTCTGTCATTTAAGCTCTGTGCTGTGTTGTAACTGCTAATAAAGAAAGCTTGTGTTGTGAAGGAAGCCTACCATTTTTTCGAATGGATTAATACAACTTTAACCTGGATTACTTCCCAGTTTTAGATGCTTCAAGCCGCTCGCCACGAAGAAGACAAAAGGGTAAGTTTACCTTTTCGATAATTTTATAGATATTCTAAAACATTTAAATGACGCCCCCGGGTGGGCGGGCTTGAAAGACTTTATTCTTTGTATTATTGCAGGATTATTCAAAAGCTCTAAAAATGGAAGGTCTAAAGAAATTACGTACTCCTTTAAGAAGTGTTTTTACACGAATATCGAATAAATTGGAGGACTGTTTAGGAAAAGAAGTACGTGGTATAGAAGAAATCGAAATCCTGATAACCCAGTTAGACGAAAAATAGGCAGAGCTTGATTTGGTAGAGAAAGAAATTATAAAATTGTTATCTGATGATCCTGAATGTTCTCAAACTGATTTTGATAAAGAATACGAGGGTAATACAACATATAGTGAAAGATATGTGAGGCTTAAAACTAAGGTACGGAAAATAACGAGTAATGCTAATTCGGGGAATAACAATACTCTGAATGATACAGTTCAAAACCGGAAGTTTAAACTACCAAAAATCGAATTAAAAAATTTAGTGGTGATGTTTAGGAATGGTTGGGCTTCTGGGGGCAATTTAAGAAGATTAACGATGATCCAGAAATTCCACATGAAGATAAATTTCAATATTTATTTTAAGCCACTGTTGAAGGATCGCGTGCAAGAGATATCGTTGATTCTTTCCCTCCTTCGGCTGGTAATTATTATGAAGTAATTGAATGTCTTAAAGCTCGATTCGGCAGAGAGGATCTCCTCATAGAAGTATATGTGAGAGAATTATTGAGTTTAATTTTGAATAATTCATTGAGCCGAAACAGAGCAATATGACTCGCGAAGCTGTGCAATAAAATTGAAACGCATTTGAGAGCACTTGAAACATTAAACGTCACAACTGACAAATATGCATGTATGTTATACCCTCTCGTTGAATCGTGTTTGCTGGAAGATGTTATTAGAGTATGGGAAAGAAGCATAGGTTTACGCGAAACTAGTAAAACATCACATAAACTTACTGCTTTAATGAACTTCCTAAAATCCGAAGTAGAGGGTGAAGAGAGAATATCGCTGGCAAAACTAAGCTTCGGTTTCGAAAGTAAGGTAAAACGTTCCACCCTTCCCCATCTGCTAATGAAACCCAAAACATTCCTACTGCCGTAGGACTTTTCGACGCCACAGACATTGCGAAAAATAAACAAACTGTCTGTTTTTTGGGGGGGAAAGGGTCATGATTTACGAACATATAAGGCTTCATTAAAAATGCAACTACATGATAAGAAAAAATTATTATCGAAGAAATCATGTTGTTTTTTATGCTGTAGAATCGGCCATCGGGCGCGAGACTGTAGGTCTAAAATTATTTGCGAAAACTGCCGCGGCAGACATTGCAGAGTTATGTGCAATGAAGAAAAATTAAAGGAACGTAAGGAGCAAAAAGAAAATACTCCTGAAGTAAAACAAAATGTGATTAGTGATACAGCTTAAGTAATAAAACATGTACGCGTAAAGTACTTTTACAGACGTTGTATGTGAAATACGGGGTAAAAATGGAGAAAAAATAATTCGCGCACTTATCGATACAGGTTCCCAACGATCTTATTTAAGTAAATGTGTCATTAGGGAGATGCAGTACCAGAACATTGAAGAGGAAAATGTTATTCATAATTTATTTGGTGGTAAAGAACATTCTGAGAAGCATTTTCGATATCGGGTATACTTAAGCAGTGTAAGTGAGGATTACCACTGCAATTTTGAAGTTCTAGACCAACAAGAAATTTGTTCTGAAATTCCAGTTCCGAGACTAGAAACATTTTCTAAAGAACTTTCTGATAAAAATATTGTCTTGACAGATGAATTAATCCTTGGGAAAGATAAATCGCCAGAAATTGACCTGTTAATAGGGGCTGACGTAGCGGATAAACTCTTTAACGGCAAAGTAATACATTTGTCTTATGGATTGGTGGCTATCGGAACATTGTTAGGCTGGGTGTTAATAGGAAAGATACCTTATATTATAGATCCTGATGCTGATTCTGCCATGATAGGGATAAATTTCCTTGTTAATGATGTCACGCTCTCAGAACTGTGGAGACTTGATGTTATCGGAATAACAGATCCGGTTACAAAGAAATCGAGAGAGCAAAGGGATTTGCAAGCAAAATGGCAGTTCCAAAAATCTGTATCTATAAACGAAGAGTGGTGTTATGAAGTCGCGCTTTTGTGGGCAGATAATCACGACCTACTCCCCACGCACAAGGATTTAGCTATGAAACGTTTACAGTCTACCACCCAGAAACTTCTATCACAAAATTTATTTTCTTCATACAATGCAGTTTTTAACGCCTGGTATAATTTAGGGGTGATCGAAGAAGTTTACGAAAATGTAGCGGTTGACTATGGACACTATTTGCCGCACAGACCGGTGATCAAAGAAAGTAGCTCAACGCCAATCCGACCGGTGTTTGATGCGTCTGCGAGGAAACAATCATCTCCCTCTCTAAATCAGTGTTTGGAGTGTGGTCCAAATTTGATAGAATTATTTCCTTCTCTTCTGTTGAAATTCCGTGAAGGTAAATTTGCTACTATAGCAGATATTGAGAAGGCTTTTTTACACATTAGTGTAAAGCCTCAGGATAGAGATTGGCTTCGAGTTTTCTGGTGGAATGATGTGGAAGAAAAGAAAACGAAAATATTTCGTCATACTAGTGTAGTATTTGGGGTTAAGAGTAGTCCTTTCCTTTTAGCAGCTGTAATAGAATTCCATCTACAAAAGTACGTGAAAAATTCTCAATATGAGAAGGAGACGATAGCTAAACTCTTGCATAGCTTCTATGTAGACAACGTTGTTACCAGTTTTGATAATGAATCCGAGATGATCCAGTTCATCAAAACATCTCGAGAAATAATGTATGAAGGAAAGTTTAATCTTCGAGGTTGGTTATGTACCGGAGATAACTTGAAACAAGAAACTATTTCACCGGTATTGGGCCTCTTATGGAACTCTCAGAAAGACAATTTAACTTGGTTGAATCTAAATTGATTAGACGATTTAGAAATGACTGTAATAACGAAGAGAACAATTCTCGCTGTAACAAACAAAGTATTTGATCCAACTGGAATTGTGAGTCCTGTTCTCTTGTATCCTAAAATATTGTTGCAGAACCTATGGAAAATAGGAATTTCTTGGGATACTGAAGTCACGAGAGTACAAAACAAAACATTATGAATTGGTATAAAGACCTTTTTCTCTTAACAGAAATCTCCTTTCTACGATGAATACATTCCAGCAAGGACAATAGGACGTTCTGTAATATTCACATCTTCTGCGATGCCAGTAGTAATGCGTATGCTGCTGCAGTTTTCTTGAGAATTGAGACGAGTTCTGGAGTTGAAGTTCATCTGTTGGCATCGAAGTCTAGAGTAGCTCCTGTGAAGTCTATCACGATTCCTCGTCTGGTGTTGATAGCTGCCACGATAGCAGCAGACTGTGCTCTTCCGTTTTAAAGGGTTTACAATGGGAAAATGTGAAGATGCATTTTTGGACTGTTTCTACAACAGGTTTGACGTGGATTCAAAAAAAAAAGAGATTATCTGGACTGTCTTTGTGGAAAACAGAGTCAAGGAAATTAGGAAACTGACGGATCCAAATGCGTGCAAGCATATTGCTGGAACAAAAACCCAGCTACCTTTCATCAAGAGGTTGCACCGCCAAACAAGGTTTGGCAATTAGATGGTGGGAGGGCAACGATTGGCTGAAGAAAATTCCGGAAGAATGGCCAAAATCAAGATTGATCTGTAATGATGAAGATATTACTCATGAAATGAGAAAAAGCGTAACGAAAACTCATTTAAGCATAGAAACTGAAGCAATCTTTCATAGAGTCTCATCATACGGGAAACTCATTAGAATAGTTGCTTGGATTTTTAGATTCCACTTTAATCTAAGATATAAAGCATTGGCATGCTCTGATGAACTAACTCTAAAAGAAATCAGCGAAGCGGAAATTATCGTTTTGAAAGGTGTCCAACGAGAAGAATTTCCTGATGGAATAAATGACGGGAATAAAACCTCTTCGTCCAGTACTTGACGAGAAGGGATTAATAAAAGTACGAACACAGATCTTCAGCAGAAAAGATAAGAAACATTATCGGTTACCAATAATACTACCATCAAAGTATAGAATTGTACATATGCTTATCGCATATAAACATAAGGAACTTGGGCATCCAGGTGTACAAATTTTAATGAAACATCTTCGAGAGAAATTTTGGATTTTGCAAAGTCGCAAAACGATTCGACAAGTTATCTTTAAATGTGTTCGATGTAAACGATTCACCATGACTCATCCAGAACCGGAAACCACTTTCTTACCTGAAGATCGAGTAAAGGATGCTGCTGTATTTGAAGTCACGGGGGTGGATCTTGCAGGGCCACAGTATTTGGGAGATAAAACAAACGCCTGGATAGTTCTATTCACGTGCTCCGTTTATCGGGCAATGCATAAGGAGCTAAAAACATCTTTAACAGCGGAAGCCTTCCTGCTCTCATTGAGAAGATTTATAGCACGCAGAGCTAGACCGACTGTTATTTATTCCAACAATGGAAGCAATTTTGTGAAAGCTCACAATGAACTCTGCAAACTTGACTGGAAGAGAATAGAGGCTGAATCTACACTGAAGAAAATAACGTGGAAATTCATTCCCCCCCTCGGCTCCTTGGTGGGGCGGATGGTGGGAGCGATTGATCGCCATGGTCAAACAGATTTTGTGCAGAGTATTAGGTCAAGCTTCTCTTAATTATGAACAGCTGAATACAGTATTGTGCGATACTGAAAGTCTGATAAATTCTCGACCTTTGACATACACTGGTATGCAAAAATTAAGGACGAAGTCGAAAAATTAGCATATCAGCTGAACGAAGACGCAGAGCGGACACAAAGATCAATCAGGAGATTAAGTAAGGTGATGTACGGTAGCACATGCGCAGATATGTATGTAGACGTAATGGGGGAGTGTCTGAGTAGTATAAAGCATGTTGTCGGTGTAAGATCAGTATTTCTGGCAAAGATATTGCACTCCGTATAGCAGTTAAAATCGCACCGAGTTGCTACCTCAATGAGAAATGGCGAATAATCAATCTGTTAGACGACATCTGGATGCTTTTACCCGAGGTCGAATCATTGGGAAGTTGGAGGAAGGCCGCAGTGTGACAAGTGTGGTTGCAGAGTTCGGAATTGCTCACAGCATCGTTTTACGACTTTGCAGACAATTTCAAACTACAGGAACAGCTATCCGGGGGTTTAGTAGTGGACGTCCACGAGGAACCACACCCGCAGATGACCGGTATATTGCCTTACAGGCCAGAAGAAACAGGCGGCAGGCAGCGGGAGAAATCGCTAGACACGACACAGGCGACTGGACGACCGATATCGCGTTTTACCGTGGCCAGAAGACTGCACGGTGGTGGTCTGTTTGCACGACGCCCTGTACGGTGTGTACCTCTAACGCCTGCCCATCGGAGAAGGCGTTCTCTGTGGTGCCGGGAACACCGGAATTGGAGAGACAATGAATGGAGACGAGTACTCTTTACAGATGAGAGCAGATTTAGTCTGAGTTGCGATTCTAGACACATACACATCTGGACAGAGCGGGGAACACGCAATAACCCCTTCAACATCATAGAAAGGGACTGTTTTGGAGGTCGCGGACTTCTCGTTCGAGCAGACATAATGCTTGGTAGCCGGACCGACCTTCATATCTCCCAAGGAGTTTCGTCACCTAGGACTGCTATTGTAACGAGGTTCTTCTTCCTTATATGCGTCTTTTCACAATGGCTATGGGTCCTCAGTTGCTCTTCCTGGACGACAACGCTCCACCTCATCGCACAGTTACTGTCGAAGAGCTGTTGGAGAGTGAAGATATTGAACACATAGATTGGTCGGCAAGGTCGTTGGATCTAAATCCCTTCAATCAATTACGGAACTTACTAGGGAGACTCGTGGCAGCACGTAACTTATCGCCGGTAACGATTCCGAAACTGCGATTGGTGCTACAAGAGGAACGAGCAACAGTGTCTCAACAGCTCATTAACAAGCACATATCCAGCATGTACAAATGATGTGAAACCTGCCTAGCAGTCAGGGGAGATCATATCCCCTATTAAAGACCGGATGTTTCTTGCTGGACACCCATCACAGGGATGTTTCGTTATGTAGAAGTGAGGGGGCCACCTAATATTTACCCTAAGTGAGTAGGTATTAGCCCCACACACTAACTGGAAAACAAACAACATTCTGGCATCATTTTTCGAGTGGAGATGGGAATTGTGACTCGAGCGAGCGCAAGTACTGCCACCGGCCGCTGCATCAACGGTACTCCTACCTTTCAGCATTAAATTTGCTCAAGTAAAAGGTGATATACATATTTACATATTATATATACATTACATGATATACATATTTGTGCAGGTGCATATTTTGAGATGTTATCAATTGTGAGTACAGGCAACATATTTCAGGATATTATAAAAACATGCGTGATGTTCCCACGTTACAAATCATTTTGGCAGACATGATCTGTTTATTTTCAGAATTAATTAACAAGTATAAAATTGTTTACAGAGCTTACATTTAAGTACTGTTGAAAAGTTGTGCTGAGACTTTAACAGCTCAATTTTGACGATTCATTATGTACTGTAAAGTATATTTTTGTGTTAATTAATTTTCAAAAATTATATTATTGTCTATCAGTACATTGTTATTTGCATTTGAAAATTGATCATGAGATTATAAATTGTGGTGGCTAGATGCAACTCATTTCTAGTAAATAGATCATGCCTACAATCATGATTTATTTATATCATTTTTTACAAATGGCGGTCAAAATTAGAAAAGAACATAAAATGATTGGAAAAGACATAAGTAAGTAAGTCTGAAAACAAAAGAGAAAAAAATAGCTTCGTCTGCAATCTTATTCTTAGTACGTACTTTTAGATAAATCTGCATATATATGCTGATACATTATCAACTTGTTTTTGTCAGTTCATTGTATGCAATTTCGTGAGATTTTACAATAGTTAGTTTTCAATTGTTACAAACTATGATATATTTCAATGTTGATACTTTATCGACTTAATGCTAACAATTTATTATATGTGTTCACTTATCAGGTAATATGAGCTTATGTCACATAGAAATGTAGGGGGTTCATCTATTATTTGCCAGAAGTAAACAGGTGAGAGCCTTATTTGTGAGTGACCTATTTTGTACTTATGGTTGCGGTGCTTATTTCTTTCCTGTAAAGGTAAGCTCGCGTACATTATATCTGTATTTAATTGCTTTATTTTGCTATTTCTGAAGTATTCTTTGAAGGTTAAGTTACAATACATAGCTCTTGGCTTCTGGCAGCCAAAAATTCAATAACCTTCGTAATTTTATTCCTCAAGTGCTTGTTCTTAACAGCATATCTTAAAAATGGGAGTAAATCATCTTCTGAATTTGGCTTCTTTAGATGAAGGGAATCTGTAAATGGGCAGGAAAATAGATAATGTTCGGGGTGACCCCTTTCACCACATGCACAGGAGCCTTATGAAGAGATTTCTTGCATAGAGGTACGTGGGAAAGGGGCCGTGCCCCGTGATAAACCACGTGATGTGTCTGGAGAGATGGATTGGAGGAGAGTCAACTTTGGGGAAGAGATTGTAAACTCTTCTGCCTGTATTTGCACCGTCCCACCATTGTTGCCATAAGTCTTTAGTCGTGATCCGTTGTTTTAGTTTGAGGTGAGAGGCTGGCCAGGGAATGCTTATATGACCAACATGGGCCTTGATCCAGATTAAAAAGAAGTGTTGGCCTTGAGCACTTGAGGACTTTCTGAGAATTTCCTGAGCTAATCATGATCTATTATTTGTGTTCGCGAGAGCATGCATTGCCGAGAGACAATCTGTATAGATGTAACTCCTTGGAAAATGATGATGTGTACTTACGTTGATTGCCTGCAATATCACGAACATTTCTGACTGCAAAACGCTATTCTCTTTGTCAAGTTGGAACTTGAAGTCTTTTATTTCATGGTCATTGAGATATAATTTTATAGCACATCCTTTTCCGTTGTTTATGCCAGAACCATCAGTGTAGATCTTCGGAAATAATGCTTGGAACCTGTTGTGCCTTATGCATAGTGTGATATTATTTCGGCTAGTTGGATGTCTTTCATATGAATGGGTCGGTGAAGTGTAGGAGCTGGCAGCTACTATCTCATTTTCAATTTTGCAGTCTTTTCTTAGCTGAAGAACTGAAGCCTTTGCATGTTCCTGCTCCGCAGCCAAGAACAGGGGGATGCTGCTGGTGAGCTGAAACAGAGCAGCATTTGAGGTGGTTCTATAAGCTCTGGAATAATTTAGAAGAAAGGGCCTTTGGATGGATTGGAGTAGCTTTTGTTTTCTTACCGTCATTGGTGACGCCCATATCGCTGCACCATACAGTGCTATTTTTTCTATAACAGTCTTATACAATAGCTTTTGTATCTGGGGGTTTAAGCCCCATCCGACACCTTGCATTCTTTTCAGGTTGATAGCTATTCTGGAGGTTTTCTTCTTAATTTGCTGTAGGTGCTCAATGAAGTTTAGTTTATTATCTATTGTAATCCCAAGATATCTTAAGGATTTGACTATTTTGATTTTGTTGTTGTCAATGTGGAATTTCGGTAGTCTGGTTATTTTTTGAGAAGGCTTATGAAATATCATGGCTTGAGATTTTTCCTGTGATATTGTTAGTTTTTGCTGCTTGCAAAGGTCGTTGAATTTTTCCAGAGTGGTATTAACATTGGCCTCTAATACTTGTCTTGAGCGTCCGCTGATTACAAAGGCTGCATCATCAGCAAATGCAATGCACTTTGTGTGGTCTGGCCATTGATGTTGTACTATTTTGTTGAATGTTAAATTCCAGAAATCAGCGCTAAGACAAGAGCCTTGCGGACAGCCTCTTTCTTGGTTTCTCTCTATGGTTCTGCTGTTGGTTATTATTATGCTTTTTCTATTAGAAAAATAGTTCTGGAATACTTTAAATAGGTTCTTCGGGCATTTGATTTCTTTAAGAGTGCCTAATACCTCAGGCCACCAGAGTGAGTCGAAGGCCTTTCTGAGGTCTAGGCATAGTAGAGCGGAATGCAGATTTTGGACTTTGTTGTTAGAAATTTGGATTATTGCTTCGTTGATTGCATGTATTGTGCTTCTGTTGGGTGTGAATCCAAATTGCAAGTTACTGATGCTATTTGATTTTCTCAAATGGTGCCTGAGGCGATTAGCAAGGGCTCTTTCAAAAACTTTTCCCAGCGCTGGGAGAAGGCTTATTGGCCTATATGAACTCGGATTGGACGCATCTTGACCTTTCTTGTTAAACAGGATTATTTGTCCTGTTTTGAAGCAGGAGGGAAAAATACCATATTGTAGGCATTTGTTTATTACTACCGGGATAAGAGAAGGGAAGTGTTTGTTTATTATTTTTATTATTACGTTATCTATTCCGTCTGGACCTGGAGCTTTTTTCTTAGGTAGATTTTTAATAATATTATAAATTTCGAATTCTGTGAAGGGAGCGTCATCTTGTGTGCAAGGAGGTTGGGTATTTTCTCTTCTCGATCTTTGCGCTGTTGTATCACCTTCTACATCATCCTTTAGGAATACGGCGTCCATAATTTTTTCTATTGCAGTTGTAGTAGCATCCTCTGATCCTGAGGTATGAAAAACTGAATGGGGAATTATTATTTGTGAAGGTTTGAAAACTTTGTTTGCGCAGATTTTGTAAATCGGACCATAAGGGTCTTTGCTGTTTGATATGTATTTTTTCCAGCAGTTTATTTTTGCTGATCGAATTTCTTTTTTATAGAAAGCTCTCTGTTTGGCAAAAATTATGTACGCTGCTGTTCTATCTGCTTCTGTTTTTGCTTGTTTCATTCTTCTCTTTAGAGCTCTGGTTTTATTGCGTTCAGATCGAAGTGAAGTTGTCCACCAGTTAACTTTCTTGATATCGCTAGGATTTTTAATGTCAAAGGATTTTTCACAGTGGACTTGAATTGATTTGGTCAGTTTCGTAGTTAGGTCATCTAACTGAACTTCATTAGTGGACTTTTTGATTTCATTTATTATTAAAGGAACTTCCGTGGAGATTGAATTTACAAATCTTTTGATCCTGTTATTTGTGGTTTTGAAGCGCTTTGTTGTTATTGCTACAGTCTGTGTGACAAATTCATATGATATTAATTTGTGGTCTGAAATTACTTCATCCTCCATGACCGTCCAGTTCATGATCCGGTGGGCGAGAGCAGTATTTGCAAGCGTTAGGTCGGGCCACTCTTTTCCAGAACTTGTTTCGAATGTCGGTGGGGCAGAATCTTCATTTAATTATGCTAGATTGTAACTATTAATAAAATCTTCAACTTCTATTCCCCTTTGGTCAGAACGAGAGTATCCCCATATTTGGTTATGGGCATTAAAATCTCCTCCAATGATGTGGAGGGAACCGGGGAACCTATTGATGATTTTACCTAGTTGGTTGAGGTTTGTAGAAAGTTCCTCTGCAGGAGAATTATAGAAGGAGGTGAGCAGTTCTTCTTTGAAGTGTTTAAGGCTATTGTTACTAAATCTTTAGAGGTAAATATTGTTGATGGGGACCAATTCTTGTTGTAACATATTATAGCTGCTCTAACTTGATTTTCTTTTTCGTCTTGGTGTTGGATTAAATTCCAGCTTAACGGAATAGCACTAACTTTACCTCTTACGCAATAAGGCTCTTGAACGAGCACTATATCATAATGGTGTTCTGCCAAGAAAAGTTCAAGTTTTGCAGATGATGCTTGGGCTTTTTGCAAATTAATTTGGAGAATCTTGATTTTAGGTGCATCACAGGGATGTTTCGGCCTTCAGTCGCATTGCGCTCCATGCTATTTTTTCAATAAAGCTTCTTTTTATCCCTCTGATTTCTCTTTTAGTAAGTGTTGCTTACAATCCTCATGTCGTTACGTATTGGGGATCTTACGGTATTAAATGTGTTGTTTTGGAAAGCTTTTGTACAAAGTTATATTGAAAAAACCGTCTCGTCCTTAATTTTTGCACACCAGTGTACTTGTCTGAAGACACTAACGACTTAATTGCTCTCTCTCCTTCGATGTCCTTACAGGAGAATAAAGAAACTGGAGTGCCAGACATTGATAATATTGATGCTCATTATATGCGTAAAAGATATCTTTACTTGCAGAGGATACGTGGTGATCTACGAAAACGATTTCGACTAGAATGTCTTGGATATTTAAAGCACATTAATCTTTCTAAAAGAATTTCCAAACCGATTTCTATTGGAGATATCGTACCCATCGCTTCTGATAACCTGAAGCGTCTACAGTGGCCAATAGCACGAGTTGTGGAAGGTATACCTGCAAAGGATGGTACTGAAAGAATTGTAAAATTAAAAACAAAATCCGGCATCGTCACCAGACCGATACAGCGTGTTTATCCATTAGAGCTGTCAGATAATTTTCAAGGTCCTGTTTTGAGAGGCAAAGCTGTTAGTGATTTTAACATACCGGCTAAAATTGATGACTGGAAAAGTTATGTTCCACTAGAAGGACAATCAGAATCCTCACCTAAAATCACAGTTCCTCGTAGTAGACGAACTGTGAAACCTGTTCAAAGACTGCAAATGTGACATGTGCGACAGTAGGTTGAGTTCCTCCAGACTTTAAGGTGGGAAGAAATCGCTGCTGAGCACGAACTGAAGCGAAGTGAAGTGAACTTCATGAACTGAGTAGAGATACTTAAGAGAGTAGCGAAAACGAGAACGGAGGGAAAGCAGCCATGTTGCTTACGTGACTGAAACGAAAAAAAACAGCCATATTTATTTGCTGCTTACATGTTACTTTTAATTTAATAATGCTATATATTTCTGTCATTTAAGCTCTGTGCTGTGTTGTAACTGCTAATAAAGTAAGCTTGTGTTGTGAAGGAAGCCTACCATTTTTTCGAATGGATTAATACAACTTTAACCTGGATTACTCTTTAACCTGGATTACTTCCCAGTTTTAGATGGTTCAAGCCGCCCACCACGAAGAAGACAAAAGGGTAAGTTTACCTTTTCGCTAATTTTATAGATCTTCTAAAAGTGCAGTGTAATCACGGCTTGCTTTGATATCGTTAAGTTTCTTAATGAAAAATTCATTTAAGATTTACAAAATATGAAATACATAATGAAATATATTCGAAATTCATATTTCGGCTTCCAGGTTCATATTTTCGAGTCGAAGATTATGTAATTCAGAATTTGAGGGCCTTAACAGCATTATTTTTCATAATGCGAGAAAGATGCATACACACGTACAGATTTTTTGTTACATAATTCCTTTAAAAGTAATACAAGCCAATAGCATTTTCTGACAATTTGTCGCCGTTTATAGTGACACGTCGCAAAATATCATTTCAAGACTAATAGCCCATTTTCGATTAATAAAAATACTTAACAGTTCTAGAGCATTTTAAACAAAAGTACTCGCACGAGTCTTCCCAGTATGAGAAAGTACAATCAGTGGTTACCATTTCAAACTATTAAGAACGTTAACCATAACGCAATGCTAAGGGCATCTAAAAGCGAAGCTCGTACAGTACTCAAAAGAAAACTTGGATGTTTGGTTGTTTATATTAGTGTTCAGAAGAAATTATTTTCGCTCAGATTGAAAACTCATACTGTCTTCGGTCTTATATAGTATTCACCCGTCCATTAAGAAATTTCTAATGCCTCAATTTCTCGAAATCACTGTAAGGCATACACAGCTACAGTTACGTAGGGCCTAACACAGTTGCAATTACGTATAATGCCACCAAATGTTCTCCAAACTTGGAGCTGTGTTTGGCGATTTTTTACCAAAACTCATTCTAAAAAAGAAAACTCAAAGTATTAACTCCCGTAAGACTTAAATTGAAAAATATTCAGTTTTAAAGTTTTATTTTATGTTTTAGAAAATTCAGGGGTCGAACTGCTGGACGAAATACTTAAAATTGAGCATAACTGAGAAAGATATATCAGTTTACAAAACTGAATGTCATGTTATTAGTCAAATCGATTAAGTGGCGGTTATTACTATGAGACCTGTTGGGTGGGGTATTGAATAATAATTTTTCCCAAAAGAATATTTTACTTAGTAATACTTCTAAAACTCGTGTTCTACAAAATACTGTAGCAGACTTCAGTATTGGCATACAGCCAATTCGTAACATGATTTGTGTAAATTTAAAAATTTAAATTATTTATACTATAACGAATTTTTTGAATAATTATTAGATTATGAATTTAAAGTAATAAAACTGCATTAGAATATTACGATCCTACGTTTTGCATTTAAAACGTGCCAATCATTTATACGAAAATTCTTTTTGGTATAAACATTTACATAAAATTATAAATTAAAGAATGCTACAGAAGAATAACAAAGAAATATGGATGAATGGCATTAAAGAGAAAAATTTCAGCTTCGAATTATTCTAAGTTATGCTTTAACCCTTCTCTTAACAAAACTGAAAATAATTGCAAGAATCAAAAATTTTGAAAGAAAATATATCGATCACTTGTAGGCGTAAGGGAATTAAAGGTTCTCTTTTTATTTGTTAAGATGAATGCAAGCTGCAGAAACGCCTCTTCAAACACAGATTCGTTTAGAAGAAAAAGCTGAACGCCAAGCTGCTTTCAGAGCTGCTGAAACGCTTCTCCAAACGCAGATCCGCTTGAAAGAACAAACTTAGAGTCAAACTCCTTTCAGAGCTATTGAAACGCCTCAATTGCAAGGGAAAAGAATCGTTCATGCAGAAATTGCAAACCAAACACCGGCGAAATTTCATGCATAACATTTGGTCCGTATTTAATGATTCTGGATTTCAATACGATCCTTCAATTGATTACCACAATCGTCCATTAGCTCTTATCGATTCGATGAGTAAAAAAAGCCAGTTTTGCGATGCTTTAAAATGGGAAGATGAAACTGCAGGAATGTGCTGTTCCAATAGTAAAATTTCGCTTTCTTTAATTGGTGAACCAGAAGAGACGCTGAAAACTCTATATTTATATGATATAAATGAATCAAAGCATTTTTAATGAAAATCAGGAAGTACAATTCTTGCTTCCAAGTGACATCTTTTGGAGTAGACAAAGAGACAAGAATGCCAAGGTTTTAACCAACTTTTACCGTACAAGGCCAGATATATCATCGTATTGTTTCACCTTTTACAACACATAATAAACAGCCAAAATTTTTGCAAGTTTATTTTATTATAAATTTATAATATTTATTATTATTTTTGCAATTTTGCGCAAGAAGAAAATGAAGTAAGCCGTAATTGTCAGTATAGTGATAGAATTGAGTGAGATATAGTATTGAAAATTCAAAGAATATTATATTACCACTACGTTTTGATAAATACCTTCAAAATTGTAATAAAAAATGGCCTCTTCTTCTTCTTCATGAAGCTTGGCTTCCCTTTGGCGCCTTCTGCTCCAACTCAAAAATGGTGTAATTTACTTGCTAATCCACAGGGACGCATTCCCTCCATTACCGGAGGGAACGTCGGTCCGAAAAGGCCTTAATAATACTTATGAGTCCTTTAAGATGTGTTTAATGATAAATTTCCCCAGAAAATAATATCTCCAAGGTTTTTCGTTACAATGATTCAGAAGATTAGCTAAGAGGTCAATATTACTAATTTTCATCTTATTGAGCATAATGTTTCTAGCGCTGTCGTACTTTCTACAGTGAATGATTGCATGTTCTGTACTGTCGATCACATAACATGAGTCGCAAAATGGCGAATTCGCTCTACGATACCTGTACAGTAGTTGGTTCGTGTTCAACAATTGCAATCTTGTTCTACTAATTGCTACTTCCATTTTCCTGTCTAAGTTTAATCCTTTGCTCCACTCGCTGTGAATATTACAATAGCTGAATCTGCGGCCGGTATAGGAAGTTTGCCAACAGTCGACTTGCTCATTCTTGATAGTATTTTCGATGAAGCTACACGCATCCTCTGCAGAGAGTTCCCCCGGGTTATCCATATCTCTTCTTCTCGCTACTTTATACGCTTTTTCATTGAATTCTATACCCTTATGACCAGGAACCCAAATGACCATGAGGTGGTGGAAGGCCTTTATCCGCTCGAAAAGCTTAAGAATGAGAGAGTTGCATCTCCTATTAACGCAACTCATGGCACTGACTACTGACTTGCTATCCGTGAGAATGGCAACCTTTTCGTTAGGATTCAATTTCTCAAGAAGCTTAAAGAGGGCCCAAGCCTCGGCTGAGAAGATGGAGCTTCTGCTGTCTATGCACTGACCGACAATCACTGCGGTGCGATCTACAGCCGCAATACCAACTCCTGTATCAGACTTGGAAGCGTCTGTAGCATAAATTTTAAAACCTTGACTTGCGTAATCATTAATAAAGGATCGGGAATACTGCTGTATTTCCACATCTGAGAGATTTTTGTTTTGGAACTCATACTCATTTATTTTAATACAGCACTTTACTTCTTCGGAAAAATCCTGCTCATTATCAAAAGTAATACACTTGCTGAAATCTAGATCCAGACTACTTAACTTGTCTTTAATGCACTGACTGATAGGCTTACGAATCTTGCCCCACTTATACTTGCAGCTTAGCAGGCAACTTTTCAAACTATCCGCAATAGGAGAAGCTCCTGATAGAGCAATATTCTTTATTACAAATTTGATAGCAGCAATACTTCTTCTCGTGTCTAAGGTAAACACCCCTGCTTCAACATATAACAGCGAAAGAGGGGTACTGATTGGCGCCCCGATGGCTAGTCTTAGGGCATGATTATAAACAATTTCAAGCTTTTTCTTATTTTGTTGAGAGGCTGAAATGAGGAGAGAGCTGCCATATTCTATTCTTCCTCTTATTGTAGCATTTGCGATATTAACAAGGTCCACTTTTCTGGCACCCCACCTGGGGCTCGCGATGAATTTAAATGCATTCAGCATTCTTTCTAGCTTCGGGACAATTTTATTAATGTGGAAATTCCAACTTAGTTTACTATCAAACCACACACCCAGAATTTTAACATGATCTTCCGTAGGGATGCTGACACCATCAAGCTTCAAAAAATTCTCTTCACAGCTCTTTTTCCCTCTGAAAATGATTGATTTGCTTTTCTCTGGAGAAATGCATAAGTTCCACTCTTTAGCCCAATTGTGCACTTTAAATAGCGCACGCTGCAAATTATCGACTACCTTTCGGTGTGAGACATCAGCACTGTAGAGGAAGATGTCGTCCGCATATACATAGCAATCGACATCCGTCGGGATAATCTCATAAATATCATGCATGAATATGGTGAACAGGACAGGGGACAGAATGCAGCCCTGGGGGACACCACTGGCAAGCTCATGGCTTCTTGAAAGGACCCCTCTCCACTTTACTCTGATAGTTCTCTGGTTCAAAAAATTAGCAATCCAGAGGATGCTATTCCCTTTGATGCCAAATTGCATGATTTTGTAGAGTAGGCCATCATGCCAAACTGAGTCAAATGCAGCTTTGAGATCGAGGGCCACCAGCTGAACAATCTTTCTTTGCTTCCTATGATGCAAGATGCTACTGAACAATTTATTAAGCAGTACCAGGCAGCTTCTATTTGGGATAAAGCCGTAATGCATATCTGAGAGCCTTTTGCTTTGCTGAATCCTCGGAAGTATTCTATTAAGAACCATCCTTTCCATCACTTTAGCTAGAATTTGCGTTAAGGAAATCGGTCTGTAACTGGAAACCAACGCACTGTCGCCTCCAGGTTTTAGAAACGGGATAACTATAGCTTCTTTCCAGTTCTTAGGAATCTGACCCGAGTTCCATGAGTTGTTACAGGCCTCCAGGAACGCTTGTTTGGAATCATCATCCAAAGCTGTAATAGCACGTTTTGCGAGGTCATCCTGTCCCGGCGCGGAGTTTCTCAGACTCCTGATAGCTTTGTCAAGTTCTGAACCCGAGAAGGGATTATTTATACGGCTGCTCTCTTCATCACTAAAGTCCAGAGGAATGAATTTTTGAACTGTGAATCTGGAATAATGCTTAGCAAACATTACACTCTGTTCTTCTGCAGACCATGCGTGGCCTTCCTGGTGCTTTAAGATGTTGTTAGAGAACTGGGTCTGCCTATTTTTATTTTGAATATTTTTTACTATCCTAAATAAATTTCCATCCTTTCTGGTGCATCTGCAAATTTTTTCCCAATACAGTCTTCTCTTGATTTTAATGACCTTCTTAAGGTAAGCGTTCCATTTCTTGTAAGAAATCCAGTAGCCTCTTGAAAGATGAGCCTTAGCAAGTCTAAGGTACTTCCTTTTTTGGCCTAGAATGAAGTTACATTCTGTGTCCCACCAAGGACTGTTTTTGCGTTGAATCACTGTCTTAGTAAGGTTCTCTTTTTTTGTAATGCTCAAGATGCAGTTGATACTATCCAGGTTTTTTTCCCCTGTGTCCAATGACTTGATCCTGTTGCTGCTTTCCGTGGCGTACTTCTTCCAGTCGCAATGAACTATTATTCTTTGATTTCCAGCAGCTGAGGCATTATCACTTCTGAAGCTAATTCTTATAGGGTAATGGTCGCTGCTAAAGGGATCAGAAAAAACTTCCCATCTCAATTGTCCATAAAGCTCGGCTGAGCATAAAGCAATGTCAATGCAGGATTCGATTCCTCCAGGACTTACATGGGTGGGTTTTCCAGTGTTTAGAATGCAAAGGTTGTTGACGTTGCACCAGTCCAATAACGCTTTACCCCCTGCTGACAGCTTACACGAGCCCCAGGCCGGGTTGTGACAGTTGAAGTCGCCTAAGATAATAAAGTTGCCATTCAGGGTAGCCAGTACTTTATCCCACTCTTTCACATTGAACTGGCCATTAGGAAGGTAGACATTGATCACTGAAATATGGGAACAATTTGCTTGGATATCCACCCTCATAATCTCTCCTCCCGCTATATCGTAGCTGCTATTCTGTACAGATAAGCTTGCCCATTCTTTTTTTATGGCAACCATCAGCCCACCGCCTTGGTGAGAGCTCACTCTATCTTTGCGAAAAATAACTTTGCCAGGCAAACAAAAATCATCTAAATTAGAAAGCCAGGTCTCCTGGATAGCTAAAACATCACAGAAAAATTCTTTCCTGCTAATGATAAAATTTCTTTTGTTGGAGATGCTTCTTGCATTCCATGAGCAAATCATTAGTCCCATCGAATTTGATGAGAAAAGAAAACTAAGAAAAGCGGGAAAGAAAAAATAAAAAAAAGTCATTTATGGATAACACTATAGAATCTAGCCCTGGCCAGATTTTTTTGGTTTTGATGAATCCTGTTTACTTTGAATGCCTGCTTCTCGTGATATAGGCTCGGATTTAGAGTGGGGCTTCTTGCCCTTACTTCTTGCTAAATCTATTTCCGTCTTATTTACACTTAAGTCCGGATCACTGTCAGACTCAAGTGCTCTTTTCCCGATCTGATTGTTCTTAGTATTTTCCGATATCTCGCTGAATTTTGTGTCAAGCTTCTCTTGCAGCTTGTTAACCATACTTTCAAACTTTTGGTCCATCCTTGCTAAGATTTTCTCGAAATTCTCAGCCTGCCGTATTAATGCATTTTGAAAAGACTCCTGCAGAGCAGTTATTATTGGAGTCATGATTTTGACAAAATCTTCTTTTGCAGGACTTGAAACATGAGTACCCGCCACCTTCGCATACGAAGTTTTATTAGTCACAGCCTGTCTTGCTTCTACTACGGATACATGATGGTCAGCACTATATCTAAGAATATTACCCTCTTCGATGTATTTGGGGCAATTTTTTGAGGTAGCTTCATGTGAATTACTGCACAGCACACATTTAATTTGTTCATTCTGACACTGTGCTCTAGCATGATTCTCCCCACATTTGCTACATCTTATTGACCCTCTGCAGCTTTTGATTCCGTGACCAAATCTTAAGCATTGAGGGCATTGCCTAGGGTTATCATAAAATCTAGTGATTCTGTGTCTAGTCAGCCATATCTTAACATGTTCCGGTATATTGTGACCCACAACTGTGACAAGTACTCTTTCGGATGGCATATTGATACTGCCAGAGCTTTTAATCATAAAACGTCTTAAATTTAATACTTCAATATCATTATTATTGTTAAGTTCATTTGCCAGCTCCGAGAGCTCAACTTCTACTGGAATGTCCGATAGCAGAAATTTACTTGTCAGTTCCGTCGTGGCAAGCATCGACGAAACCTTGACATTGTGCAATTCTGTTAAGTTTAATAATTGCCAGGCACACTCAGCCACTGAGGTCCTTATCAGAATCCTTCCGTCTCTTATAATTTTGATGTAGTCAATATTTTTTACTAAGGACACTTTGCTAGAAATTTCATCTTTTAGATTCTTAGGATTGTTTATTTTAACATTTTTTTCGATGCCTTTAAGAAAAACTGTGTAATCCCTGACACCTCTCTCATTACAGATTTTTAGCAAACATTCCAACGATATTGGCGGTTTAAACTGAATGTCTGGACTTAGTCCGTTTTCGGAACTCCAGTCCATGATTCTTCATTAGTATATACAACTGAACATTAAGTAACTGGAAAAGAATTTTCCTACCTGTATACTTCTTTGCAAACCCCAAAACCAGGAAAGCGAAATAACAAATATGGAATTTTACTTAAAATGAATTCCGTGCTTGACCACGTAGCTCTTTCCCGAAGTAAACAAACGCGAGCGGAAGAATTCACCACACAGCTTCGCCCACGCACGAATCAGTTGTCCCAAAATGGCCTCAAGACGATTATAAAGTCGTCATTCATGCTCATTGAACTCCACGTGGCGAACATGAGAGGCGTTATAATACATCGACAATTAATTAAGTTGCTGTATCGGTTACTGCCGACTCATGCTCTCTAAGAGATATAGTGTTACGAGCACATAATAATACGCTGACACGCGTAGCAGATACTCTTAATTTGTACGATGCTTTGCAGCTCGCATTAATTTTTAGTAAAGGGCAGTTGGGATACCATTTTCATATTCCACAGATTAATCCAACTACAAAACAGCCAGATCCCAATAAAAACGTTTCCTGCATGGATTTTACGCCTATCACATGATATTTCGAGAGAAAGATTTCAACCTCCTTCCGCGGTCGAGGCAGCATTTTCATCAATTCTTAGTAGACATGTATATTAAAGTAGAGGGCGAACACGTTCGTTACATTTCTTGAAACAAGACACAACTATGAGTTCAAAATTACATTCACCTACAAGAGATGGTAATATTAGGCCCAACGACTTAGGCAAGATGGTTATTCTTCCCTCCACTTTTGTGAATAGTCCCCGCTATCTGCATGAATACACACAAGTCGCTTTCGCCACTTACTGTAGGCCTGACCTATTTGTAACTTTTACCTGCAATCCTTCATGGAAATAAAAAACAGAAGAGCTTATGCTCGGACAAAGAGCCACTGATCGACATGGCATAGTTGCTTGCGTGTTTCGTTTAAAAGTCCAAAAGATCACTAATGTAATAAAAAAATATCTGGAAACGTCCAGTGCCACATGCACTCCATTGAATGGCAGAAACGAGGTCTGCCATATGTGCACATTCTTTTTTGATTAAAACAAAAGCTGCGATCCAACCAAATAGATAACATTATAAGCACCAAAATACCGGATCCCGAACTAGATGAGAATTTGCACGAGATTGTAATCAAAAACATGATTCTTGGTCCCTGTGGAGATCGCAATCCAGCATCACCTTGCATGAAAAATGCCAAAAGTGCGGAAACGTAGCCCGGGAGCTACTAAAGGAAACAGTGCAGAATGATAAGGGTTACCTTTTCTACAGACGAAGATGGTGGTAGAAGAGTTACGATTCAAACTCGCAGTGGCGTAGTCAAGACTTTTGATAATTAGCTGGAATGTGCCATATTCATCCTTTCTATGTAAATTATTTAATGCTCGCGTTAATACTGAAACCTGCGACTCTGTCCGTGAGATTAAATATATTTGTAAATATGTCAATAAAGGGAGCGACCAGGCGATCTTAAATATGCATAACGAAGGTGTGTTGCAGCCTCTGAATGAAATACAAACCTATGAAGCAGGGCGATATGTCAGTAGTAATGAGGCAGCATGGCGTCTTCTTGGTTTTCCATTACATGAACGATATCCGACTGTTACACATCTTGCCGTACATTTAGAAAATGGACAGTGTGTTTTTTAATGAGAATAAATTTCAAGAAAGATTTTTATCTCCTTCTAAAACTACACTGACCGCTTTTTTCCATCTTTGCCAGACAGATACTTTTGCAAAAAGATTATTGTATTCCAAAGTTTCCGGATATTATACATAGAACAACTCAAAAAAAGAATGGCAAGTCGTGTTCAAGGTACGCCTGTTGAAAATTGGCCAGGGGTTAAATAATCGGACGCTCTTGGTCGTGTGTACATTGTCCATGTAACGAATTTTGAATGTTTTTGTCTCCGCATTTTATTGCATCATGTTCGAAGTCCATCTTGCTTTAATGACCTTAAAATTATTAATAGTCTAGAATGTCGAATTTATAGAGAAGCATGTGAAGCTCTGGGTCTGCTAGAGAATGATAGGCATTGAAACGAAACTTTGGAAGAAGCTGTACAATGACGATCACCAGATAAAATCAGGAAACTTTACGCAATCCTTATATCATCTTGCGGCCTTTCGAACTATCAAACGTTATGGGATGAGTGCAAGAAGGACATGGTGGAAGGTAATTTGTGGCGAATGCAGCGAGTACATGCACATATGACTTTTAATGAACACATCTATAACGAAGCACTGATCATAAATGAAAACAAAGTTTTGACAGTGGTGGGGAAGAAGCTTCAAGATTTTGGAATGCATAGTCCACGACAATGAGACGAAAATTACTTTAATGAAGAAATTGCTCGAGAATTAGACTACAGTTTCTACAGTTTCATTGCATTGCAGCAGCAAGTAACAGAATTTGTCCCTCAGTTACCACCAGAGCAAAGCCACGTGTTCCATCTGGTGTTACGTAAAACGGAATCCGGGAATGGTACACATTTCTTTCTCGACGCTCCTGGAGGAACCAAGAAAACGTTTTTGCTAAATTTATTATTGATGTCCGACAGAAAAGACCAGAAAATAGCAGTTGCTGTGAATTCATCTGGTATAGCTGGTACACTATTGAACGGCGGCCGTGTTGCACATTCCATTTTAAAATTGCCGTTGAATCTTGCACCGGAAGATTCACCCATCTGCAATTTCAGTAAAAATAGTTCTTGAATTAGGATGGTACCACAATGTAAGCTTATAGTACGGGATAAAAGTACGATGTCTCACAAAAAAACTATAGAAGCGTTAAAAGGAACTCTTCAGGATTTGCGAGATAGTACAGATATTATGGGAGGAACGGTAGTTTTATTGGCAATTGATTTCCGAAAAGTTCTGCCCGTAATCCAGAGAGGTATACCTACAGATATAATCAAAACTTGTCTCAAATCATCAAGTTTATGGGTGAAAGTTGAAAAATTCAGTCTTAAAACAAATATAACAGTGCATCTTCATAGTGATGTAGATTCAGGGAATTACGCAGAGACACTATTGAAAATTGGCGATGGGTGTTTGGGCACAGATGCTGAAGGTTGTATTTTACTTTCAGAGGAATTTTGTGATTTGGTAGAAAACGATGTGGAGCTTTTTGCTAACGTTTACCCGCACTAGCAACAAAATTTAAATAGTGATCACTGGTTATGAGCAAGAGCAGTTCTAGCGCCGACAAATGAATTCGTAAACAAAATCAACATTGACATTTTGAAAGAGGTGAAAGGAGAAATAAAAGTATTTGTCAATAGATACAATCATGGATACAAAACAAAGCTTTTCACATCCTGATGTATTTTTAAATTCTCTAAGGCTATCTGGTGTATCCTGACATAAACCGTAATTGAAACTAATGTACAGGTTATGTTTATGCGAAATATACACTGCTGGCCACAAAAATTGCAACACCAAGAAAGACAAGAGATATCACAGCAAAACTTATTTAGTAGATAACATGTTGACCAAGTATCAAATGATTAAATTTATAGACTTCTGTGAGCTGTGGTTCCTTTCAGAATCAGTAGCCAGAGTAGCCGCCATTGTTGGAGATCACCGCTGCCACACGCCTCAGCATTCATTCAAAGAAAAGCATTAACTGAAAAAAATCAAACCGATGTAAATAGTATAGATATTATGCATGAACTGCAATGCCTGCAAACGTTTGGAGGAAATGTAGCATCGCCGGCTGAAATTGTAAGCTACACTACTGGCCACCCAAATTGCAACACCAAAAAAGACAAGAGATATCACAACAAAATTTATTTAGTAGATAACATATTGACCAAGTATCAAACGATTAAATTTATACACTGCTGTGAAGTGTGGTTCCTTCCAAAATCAGTACCAGAGTAGTCGACATTGTTGGAGATCACCGCTGCCACACGCCTCGGCATTGATTCAAAAAGACTTTGGATGTGTTCTTGGGGTACAGCAGACCAAGCAGGTTCCACACGTTGCCAAAGTTGATCTGGTGTGGCAGCTTGGAACGTAATCTGGGTCAATCGTTCAGCAACCATGGACCACATGTTTTCTATCGGTAAAAGATCCGGAGAGTGAGACGGCCAGGGAAGCAATTCAATCTCGCGATTGACGAAGAACCCTTGGACAATGCGTGCCACGTGTGGTCGCGCGTCATCCTGTTGAAATATGGCTGTGGGCAAACCCTGAAGGTAAGGAAGGACAACTGGCTCCAACACCTCCGAGATGTAGCGTTGGCTGTTTAAAATATCGGCAATGAGTACTAGAGGAGTGCGAGAGTGATATCCAATACCACCCCATACCATAATACCCGCTGCAGGACCAGTGTGGCGGTGCAAAACGCAGCTGCTCAGCATCCTCTCTCCACGGTGTCTCCAGACTAGAATCCGACCATCGTAGTGTTGCAGACAGAAGCGTGACTCGTCAGTAAAGACAATTTCATTCCATTCTGCCGTCCACATCATTCTTCCATCGCACCATTGGCGGCGGAGACGTCTGTGGTTCTGCGTCAAGGATAATCGAAGCAATGGACGTCTTGCGGACAGACCACTCTGCTATAAACGGCATCGAATGGTACGCGCAGAACACTCTGCTGTAAACGGCGTCAAATGGTACGCGCAGACACTGGATGATGCGTTACAGATTAAATGTGCTGTGCTATGGTTCGTGATGTGACTGAGCAATCCGTCACTGCCATGCGCACAATGTTCCTGTCATTACGTGAAGTGGTGCACTGAGATGGATGCGATCGAACACGTCGCTCCATCGTACTCTCCTGCATCAAACGGTCACATATGCGCATTACAGCTGTTTGGTTTCGTTCATCACGACTAACAATTTCCCTGAAAGATAATCCACACTATCGGTAGGCTACTATCGGTGCTCGGTGGAAATCGGATACTTGATCAAGCGGTGATCGCTATTTACTACGAGGCATAATTGATCGTTTTTTTTAAAAACCGCAAGAAAAACACAATTACCGAACTTGAAATTGTCGAAAACTCCAAGCCTTAAATAGCGCTTTGAAGTGGCGCCACAGGTGCGCGTGATGTGCGTCTGAGCTAAAAATCTAATCATTTGCATATCTCACCTTCGCTAATGCATAATGTAAATTGCATGTTATTTGCATGCTTTCTTCAGGGTGTTGCGTTTACGGTGGCCAGCAGTGTAGATTGCACCTCGACTGTGTAATGGAATGAGGCATTGCATAACAAAATGAGGGCAGAATATATGCGGTGCCACCATTTTAACAGGTGGCAGAAAAAGAGGAAAGTGTTATTATACCTCGGATCCCAATAATCCCCACTGACCTACCATTTCATTTTAAAAGACTGCAGTTTCCAATAAAACATAGTTTTGCTGTTAATATTGACAAAACTCAAGGGCAAACATTACACGTAGCAGACGTGAATTCGGAAAAGTCATGCTTTTCCAAAGCCAGGAATATACATATATACGCAAAAGCAGGAATTTGTATGTATTAGCACCGAATGGAAAAACATATAATATAGTATACAGAAGCATCCTAGAATAATACTCTTATCCGCGCTTTTGTGTAAAAGAATTAATGTTAACGTTTTGTTAATACTTTAAACTTTTTCAAATCATTTGGTAATGAAAATGATTTAATTTTGTATTGAGATATCATAATAAAGCATGTTTTTCACTTTTTAAATTATATTTTATTTTAGAATTTTTTAGTAAATCTAAAAAAAACCCATAAAATAAGATTGCAATGTTTGATATATCCAAATGGAATTCTAAAAATTATGCAGAATAGCGTCTTAGCGACATCAATATGGATATCTTTTTATCTCAATGAAGGAGGGCAGTATTTACTGAAATTACATACTGTATTTTTAACTTAACAAATAAGAAATGGCAACTAAAGTTTCATCCTGGTCAGACAATAACTCAAATTGTTTTATTTTCTTTCCAATAGTCTTTGAAACTTATTTAACACGTTGACTGCCAACTACGAGATAACAACGAACTTCGCGGAAGCCAACTACGAGTTAATTCGCACATAGACACGCTTAGACCTGTCGCTTCGCTAAAACTGAATCAGAGATGTGCGCTGTAGACAGCATACTAGCCAACATATCTGCAATAGTAACCTCAGATATTGTCGAGTGCATCACATTTACGTGTCTCTTGAGTATGTTCTCGCGTTGATTGGAGAAGAAATTCAACCATTTTCGAAAAAAATTAGATTGCAAGAGCTCCATTATTTAGAAAGTCTACCACCTACTGAAAAAAAACAGCGCCCGACAAAACCATGTCGTATATGTACTCAAGGAAAAAAACGACGAGAAACGCGTTACTTTTGTCCGACCTGTGAAGAAAAGCCAACCCTTTGTGGGGAAGAATGTTTTAAAAAGTATCACAAACTATAAAAATATTCTTTTACTTCTTGACTTTCAATACATTTTTTACAATTATATTTTCTGTTGATTTATTAATAAATTTTCTGTTCATGTAAGCCAGCATTGATTTTTTGTGCTCTTCCCAGAAGCCATCTTTCCACATTAACATTGATATACTGCGAGTTTAATCGTAGCTGCACAAATATGGAAAGTGGACGCAGTACGAGATAACTCGTAGTCGGCGTCCTAGCAAAGAACGCAATCTACGAGTTATCTCGTAGTTGGCAGTCAACGTGTTAAGGAATTGAACGTAAGCGAAGCCGCGTGTAAAAGCTAGTGTATATTATATACGCTGCTCGACATTGAAAATGCAACACTAAGAAGAAGTGGTCAGAAATTTATGCAAATGTTAGAGTAGACGCACGTCACTGAGTTACGCGAATGATGTGAAATGCGCAGCTCTCCGACACACATGAAGTAAGATATAAACAAAGAAACGTGCAGAATGGGCAATATTCGTGTCGTTATTTCCGCCAGACGAATTATCGAAGAAAGTTGGTTTTTGGCCCGGAGGATACGTGTAATAGGAGAGAATGACAGGCCGCCGTCAACGAAGGCACTTCCAGCAGATAGACGATTTTACAAACGGTATGGTAATCGGACTGAGAAGGGCGGGTTGGTCCTTACGTCAAATCGCAGCTGATACCCACATGGATGCGAGCACGGTGCATCGACTATGGCTAACATGCTTGGAACAAGGGAATGTGGGAAGAAGGAGGGGTGCAGGTGCAGCCAGAGTGACGTCAGCACCCGTGGATCGACGCATCCGCCGACAAGCTGTGGCGATCCCACATGTCACTTGTACCGCGATTCTGCAGTATGTGCAAGATACCCTGGTTGTTGCCGTGTCGACGAGAACCATTTCCCGTCGATTGGTTGAACGTGGCCTGCACTCACGGGGTCCGTTAAGACTGTCATTGACCCCACAGCATAGACGCCAGCGTTTAGAATGGTGCCGGACTGGAGCGATGTGGATGACAGAATGACGAAACGTCGTGTTCTCAGATGAGTAACGCTTCTGTTTATCCAGTGACAGTCGCCGCATACGTGTGTAACATCGACGTGGAGACAGATCTAATCCGGCAGTAACTGTGGAATGTCCCACCGCACGACAACGTGGCATAATGGTTTGGGGCGCTATTGCTTACGATTCCAGGTCATCTCTATTTCGTATTCAACTCACTATGACGGCCCAACGATTCTTGGATAATGTACTGCGGCCGGAGGCAACCCCTGCCTTGAGGGGCTTCCTGAAGCAATATTTCAGAAAAAAAAACACACAGTGCTCACATCTGCGAATATGCTCTGCAAGGTATACAGATGCTTCTCTGGTCACTGTATTCTCCTGACCTGTCACCAATCGAACATGTGTGGGATGTGATTGGACGTCGTTTGCAGACTCTGCCTCGTTCAGAAGACGAACTGTGGCAAATGGTTGAAAGGGAATAGAGAGCCATCTCTCAGGACACCATCCCCACTCTTATTGACTCTATGCCTAGACTTGTTTCTTCGTACATCGCTGTCCGCGGTGGTCCTACATCCTAGTGAGCCGACGCCGTTCTCGCTCTGTATTCTGACTGTCATTTTGAAATAAAGATCACTTATTGGTGCTTGCTGGCTATGTTTTTTTTCCAAATTTCATTACTTTCTGACCACTCTTCCTTGGTGGTTGCATTTTCAATGTCGAGCAGTGTATATATATATATATTCTAAAGATGATGGAATGTTAATGAAACTATCGTAGGAAGTTTAAGAAATATCTTAATTGTAAATTTAGATTAAGAAAATAGTATTTAGCATATAAAATATTTTGAACTAGGTATGAAGTACATTGAATTAGTTAAAAATTACGTAAAAATTAAAAAATAATATTTTTTCCAAAAACTTATGAAAATTTGTAATTGAAAACTGTACGTTTATTATTTATATTTTAAAGCTTCAAGTAAGTTTTCCAAGTGGATTATTGTTTAAAATATTGATAATGGATGATTAAACTATCTCAAGATGCTTTATAAAAGTATTTACACCCTATTTAAAGGAGCCAAGAGCGAACCCTATTTAAAGGAGCCCCAACGCGATTTCAGTGCTCAAAGTAACTTTAAAAGGTACAATTAATTACTAAAATTATACAAAAGAACTGAAATCGTACATTACCGTAAAAATGAAATTAAATAATTGATTTAAAATCACGTCATTGTGCAGTGAAATTAAAAATACTATGACCAAATTATACTAAAAGACTAATTTCGACTTTTGTAATTTTCAAGAAACAATGTTCGCCATTTGGGCTGTTCGCAAATCTGAAATAAAAAACGTTTTATTCTACACTCGTTTCGAAATAAATGGCGTAATAATAATCCTGAAAACAACCAAAAAGTTAAAAGAAAAGTGAAAACAAACTTAATGAAACTTCTTTAATTGGAGCAGAATTTATATGCAAATATGTGTGTATACAAATATATGTGCACTTTAAGACTACGGAAACTACTACATTAATTTTAGAGCAGCGTATGAAACTTATCAACTCGTATATTTTAACTATTAAAATAGTGTGTATGTTGACTATTATGTATCAAATATCTTCACAATCTGAATATCAGTTTTAATTGATAGCTTCAAACTGATATCATGGTTCTATGACCATGTAGAAGACATATTTAGTTGTGAGAGCTTTTCTAAATGGCTTGTTTGTAACAATAATCTCAACTGATATTTAACACCGCTTTTACGTTTCAGCGTTTACAATTTTACCGCAAGCATGACGGATTTATAGGTTAAAACATTCTTCGACTGTTTTTGATTTTTCGCTATTTTTTCCTTATTTCTGTATTTTGGGGAATAAAAATCAAGTATATTGTAAAGTCAGTATTCTCTCACTGAAATTACGAAAAAACGAAGTTCTGCTAATTATCTAGTAGCAATAAAATTAGTTGTCAAAACTTTGACCCTTTATTGTACTTATTTCGGATACGCAGCATTTCATCCCTAAATAGTAAAGGTAATTTCTAGTATTAAATACATTTATTCGTGAATCCCTCGTACGTTATACGATTAGTAACAGCTGATTAATTAAGTAAGCTCTTTGGAGATGAAAATACGATAGCATATTTAAAGCTTTCTGTTATTCAATGCGTATAGTAAAGCAAACTTTCATCTTTTGTTAGACTAAGATAAGCTTCCTTCTGTCCTATAAATTAAAGGATTACAATGATTAAATTCTATTTAAATCATTCAAGAGGGTCATTATTGAGCAAAATTCCTCCCAGTGATAATCCAGCTGAAAGGATTAGCAAATACTTTAAAATGGAGAACGGCTATGCTCTTTTCTAAATAATGTATTGAATAATTCGATTTAATGTAAAATCTCCTAATTTAGGCATATTTTTACTCCTTTCTTTCTCAGATTAATTTAAAACAAATCTGAACACATTATGCAAATCTTATTAAATACGAAGCTGCCAGATATTTTGTTTAATCACTTATCATCAGAAAGATAACTCATGGATAATCCTAATGATTAAGGTTTTGGAGGAGCTTAAAGCTTTTAATTAATTACAGGTTAATTAAAGTACTGCACTAACGTATAGATGCCATTATTTTCGGTGTTTGAGGAAAATTTATAAGCAACTTTCGCGAAACTTCTGGATAATCCTCTCTCAGATTTTGACAGACAGTGGGCAGGAAAAGTATTGCTTCATTTCAGAGGATTGAAAATATGGGATGTGATTAAGAAATCAAGTCAGAATAATGAATTTCCGTTTAGAGATGGAAAATAATTCCAGATTCCTCTAAATCCCTCAAACATTTAAATAAATTTACAAAATTTATTTTATCTTACCTTCGAACTGAAATAAAATATAAAAAAGAAATTTAAATGTTATCTTCTATTTAAAGGTACATTACAATCAGAAAAGCTGTATTCTCAAAACAAAAATTGAATTTTAATGTACTTCATTTATTTTAAGTTCAACAAAACTTAATAATAATTAGTATTTTAAAAAATGTACATATATATATATATATATATATAATTTATTTACTAATGGATTATTGAGTATATTATATGCTTTTAGAAAGGCAGTAGAATCTTAGTTGAATGGAGTAACTTAAAAGTGAATATTGAAAATTTTTGGTAAAATGAAACATCAAATATGAATAATGAAAAGTTGAAAATGGAAACCTTAAAAATGAAAGAGTAATCAAGTAACCAAGTAATTATCGTCCATGATCGGACATTGGTTGACGCTTCAAAGGGAACAAACCAAATCCCGATGTGAAGGTGTTACGTCTTTTACTTAAAACTACGATGCCGGATTGGTATTAGGTAAGTTAAGCCAAGTAGGTAGATTTTTAGTGATGTGAATTTAAGTGAATGCACTATATAGAATTCATTATGACAACGATACTTCCGTTATATTGACTTTTTTTTTAAATCGTGGCATATTATTGTTAGAGTGAGAAGAAGTGTTATTATTTTTCTTTCTTGAGTAAATGTTTCCCGGCACCCTCGCTTTCAATCATGTTTACTAACGGATTTTAAAATCGTGACATATTATACTAATAATGAGTTGTACTTTCTTACTTGAGAAAAATCCTCTTCGACACCTTCGTCTTTAATCATATTAACGCAATGTAAATTTTGTAAAAATAATGAACAAAATGTATGCTCATTATGTATGTATATATTACTTATATGT
Organism: Stegodyphus mimosarum; assembly: GCA_000611955.2. Classification (NCBI taxonomy): domain Eukaryota; kingdom Metazoa; phylum Arthropoda; class Arachnida; order Araneae; family Eresidae; genus Stegodyphus; species Stegodyphus mimosarum. Next base: position 540,751 of record KK114770.1, read on the forward strand.
AACATAATGTATATATTACGTGTAATTGGGCTTGTCCAATTAAATTAATTTATTTTTAATTAATATTTTAAATTGCGGGTACGGGAAAGAAAGGACAAAAATATTGATAAGACAGAGCGATGACTCATTAACACTTTGTAATCTTTCCGAAATGGTATACGTTACGTGGGTGTCCGAAGGTCTTTTCTTGGGATGAAGAAGAGTACTTTCCGAGACACTGGATGGGACTGATGAGAATTTTTGGAGCATAGAGAGGATCAGGGATTGTTTTGTAGGCTAGTATTGGAGATGAGCTTGTATAATTTTTCAATTATAATCATTTGTTCAGTTAAGTAATCCGTTGTCAATAATACTTAACTAAATATTTCATGAAGGTTATTTGTTATCAACAACTTTTAGAACGATGCTCCGGTCCCGTATCATGGGAAAATTATTCGACAAATTTACACAACACGGTGCGATTCTGCACATATTCCAGTTCTTATCATGATCTTTCTCAACAACGAAAAAAGAAGACATGACTGAGAGAAGGCGTATCCTCAGAACAATAATATTGTAAGATACCATTATTATTGATATTTGAAAAACAAATTATAAGCAACTTTCCTCACAGCAATAATATAAGATGGCATTATTCTTGATATTTGAGGAAAACTGATAAGAAACGTTTACGTAACATCTGTTTTTTTAATAGACAGTGACAGAAATGATTTGCCTCATTTAATTGGATTGATGGTAGCAAATTTAGGACGTAAATAAGACGTTAAGTCTGAGTGATTCATTTATATTTAGACATCAAAAATAATTCCAGTTTCCTCTTATTGATAACAAATTTATCAGATTTATTTTATCTTACCTCCTGTCTAAGAAAAACCTGTAAGGAAAAACATTGAGTGTTATCTTCTGTTAAAGGGCAAACAAACAACTTGCGTAATCAAAATTAAAACCGAGATTCAATATACTTCATTTATTTCAAATCCAGTTATGCTTAGTAATTAATATTTTAATTGTCTCTTTAGAATTAAATTTTGATTACAGTCAAATTGTTTACTATCAATTTAATCTTTTGAATTAAGAAATTAGCTCTCACTGATATAAAACGTTTAACAGTTTCTATAAAGATCCAAATTATTTTTCATACTGCTAGTACAAGATTCACATTATTTAATTTATGAAAGGAAAAGCAATACAAGTGCATTTAATGCATAAAAGCAACAGTGATAATCTGTTTAAGAATCTGCTATTTTAAGCATTATCCAGAGCTAAACGATATCATGCCTCAAAGAATGAAAGCAAAACCAGTGTAATAAAAGGTGAATCAATATGAATAAAAACATATGTATATATAGCGACAATCTTTCAAACCTGGAAACCTAATCAGAAATAATTACAAATGCGGACAGAAATTGCTAGTGTCTTGTACCTTCAAGGATTCAAATGGGGGGAGAATACTATTGAAAATGACGCAGAAGAGAGAGACCGAATACCATCGCTTAATATGTCATTCCGATTTGCCATGATTTTGTGCTACATCATTATTTCTGCAGTTTCTATATCTGCCTCGGTGTTAATTGTTGACATCGGTCTGAATCTGAAAGTCTTGATGTAATATTATATAATTTATCACTTTCACATTTTCTCTATTTTTATTATTTATCTTGAAATTTCTTATTTGTCTTTCTTTATTTCTTGTGAACTATCTTGGTGAACTCTCCAAAATTTAGGACCCTTTCACTTGTGGAACTAAATTCTTTTGCAGCCGTTACATAAAACTAATGTTAAACAATTCATTCTTTCAGAACCCTTATCATTAAGACGAAAATCTTTCTCTGGATTTTACGTGATAACCAGAAACGCACTAAATTTTACTTTCGGTTAAAACTAGTGCCTGATAGTAAATTTCCATTACGGGCAGGATACAAATATATCTCTCTCTGTCCTCGTGAATTTTATAATAACTTTTTAACATTTCATATGTCACAGTTATGTATTTGTATTTGTAAATATTTTCAACAAGAGAGAAGTTAATTTTTTACCCTGTGCCTAGAACGGTCTACTTGATATGATAAAGGTTAAATAGTCCAAAACCCTAATAAATGTAAGGGAAATTATCGCTGTGTCTGAGAGTAACTACAAAAACATGGAAAGGTTTAAAATAAATCATTTATTTAAGCATGAGCTTTGAATATAAACGCATACTCTTTTGCGAACAAAGTCAACCATAACACTTGGCGATGCAACAAAAATAACAGTCAGATTTCAATTTAAAATGTAGAATAGTGGTTGTGGTAACTTCGAATATGAAATCTATAGTGAATTGATCATCTTACTTGTTATTAATATACATAAAAGTTTTATTTACATACAATGCAGTGTTTATAACCATTTTTATTAGGCACGCGCATTCAGTATTGTTAGCTTTAACACCTTCATTCTTTCAATGCTAAAGTTATCAAATAACTCCCGATAACTTATGTTTAGAGCGTCACCTAACGGCGGGCGCTGTCAATTCATAACAATAGCCAAAGACTACACAATTAAATTTAAATCTAAGCCAACTCAGAAATCTATGCCGGCGTATCGAGTTCAAATGTCAGCAGCAATAATGTGAATCTGAATAATTACCAGCTTATCAGAGCTGGCAGGAGCTAACATACCTTGTCACAAAAGGCAAAAGCATGCTGTTTCTTGTAACCCATAAGCTTAACCCATAACTCAGCTTATCTAACTGATTTGCATTCTGATGATTAAATGGAAAGGAGAAGTTACAGCAAAGGTTGAAAATATAAATAACTCATTCAGGAATTCGCGTTAGTTTTAAATGATACCTTCTATGCCTAGTATATTATAAAGAATAATTAGTTCATCATTGTGATTTCACGTCAATTCAGTATGTGGAGACTATCAGCACATTACACCTTTTTGAAATCTCTAACCAAGGTTCAAAAGACAAATCAATTAAATACTTTGATAAGAAATAAACTTTAAAAATTGAAAATAAATTATTGTTATTTCGGCGAAAATAAATATTCGCTCTCCTGTAATGAAAAAAACGTGTCTGTTACAGACCAAATAAATATGGCATGATAATCTGCGGTAAGTAATGTGAAGCATTAAAATAATTTACTTTAATTATCTTCAATAATATAAGGAAAATCGTAAAAGGCAAGTTGTAGCGCTTAATGCGTTTATTTAAATCTAAGCCATCCAGCTATGGACCTATCAATCTGAGCAAACTGATAGGTCCATAGCTGGATTTCGATTCAAAGAGCATACATGTTTGTTCACAAGCAACATAAACGGAATATAAAATACAAATTCTCCAAAAATAATTTTTACGCCCCTATAACTTTAAAATTTTTATTTAGTACCTGTTAGATTCAAATAAATTCTGCAGAATAATACAGTAACAAGGCACTGGATGTTAATTTGGAATTTCTTCTGAGTAACTTGTGATTTTCTCTTTCTTTAGGTAAGGAACTGAAATTATTGTATTTGTAATTTTATCATGTTTCTTTAAATCAAAAATCGACCAAAAAGTAATTTTCTAAATACTGATTCATTAAATGATAGGTGTCCTTTAAAATTAACTGCGAATTCAGATAAGATAGTTCAACCCAAAGGAATGTTCCACAGACCAAAATGGCAAACCTTCCTCACTAAAGTAAAAGCGATCGAAACGGAAATGTGCTTCAGACAAGATCAGGCTCGAAATACTTCTCTCGGAGTTTCCACTATTCTTTGCTATCGATGAATCTTTTTGGGTGGAAAATACGACTTAAAAGTTGAGTAAAATCCGGTATCTAACTCTTTGGATAAATTAATTACCGTAAGGTACGGATTTTTCCGGCTCCTTTCGGGTCGATGATCTGCTTGAAAGAAGAGTTACGGATTATGCGAGCTACCAAATGAAATATTCCCCTCTTAGCAGCTACAACTGGGAACGGGGGGAGGGGATGGAAATGCGGCTGTTAAATCATGTGGGAAAATGGTATAGCCTCGAGGCCAAACTATAAGGACATGCAACCAATGAAGTAAGTTAAATCATTAATTCTTTGTTGTGGTAGGCATTGAAAAGAAGTTGTGTTTTGCTAAGTCAAGAGAGCTTAGGCAATTTCTTAACGATTCTTGGGAAAGGGATGGGAAGAATCCGATAAAATTTACGTACACTTCAAGAGGCGCATTTACATTCAAAGATGCTTTTTTATTAAGATGTTTGTCTGAAATAATAGAATGCATTTAATCAGTTACAAGGAACAAGTACTGCGTATAATTGTTTGGGCTGTAGTAGCGCCGCTTTTCATGCATCTGAAAAGAATTTTTATTTTACTTTATAATAATTTGTTCCGTTAATACATAAGAATATTTTAACATGGTTTATATTTAACTGCTTTAAGTTTTCCTTATGTTTTTGATTATTTCATAAATATTTGAAGCATATGTATTTTATTAATGTGATAATATTCAGCTACTCCTAATTATAATTAATTAACAGTAAGCATTTTTCTATTCCACGAAGTATTTACGAGTTACTTTCTTAAATATGGTTTAAAATTATACTTAAATTGAAGAATTTTACGTTTTAATACATTTTTTTGAAGCATTCATTAGCTAACTTCTGGAGGCACCCAGATGTACAGAAATGTAATTTTTATCACTTGCGCATTGAAACCTGAATATTCACCGATCAATAGTGTTAGATGTTAAATTATAATGTTATATGCAGACCACTTTGAAATGTATGCATCTTTGCTCCTCTTTCAAAGAATAGATAACACTATAATTTTACGGAAGCTATCAAATGCGCTGGCATACAAAATCAGTCTCCTAAATTTAGAATTATTCCATCGTTTATTAGCTTAGATAGGAATAAAGCTCATTAGTAACTTCAAGCTTCATGACAATATGATGACTCTATTTAAAAATGCACTATATTTCCTATAAAATACCTCACGTAAATTAAAGCAAAATGTTGTTATTAAATGCTGAGACTATTTAATCAAAATGTAGTTTCAGAAAGGGAATTTTAATATACTGTACATAATAAAAACTGTAATTCTTCTCATACTCTGTCCAAAAATACAGAGTGTCTATAATTCAATTATCGGATAACCAAATTAAGTTAAAATGTAATTTTACTAAGTACAGAAAGAAAGTTACATCAATATAATCTTCTGTTCAAGGAACTCGCTTGGTTATAGTAAATTCTGGAGATGCCAATAGGGCACTTATTTGTTTACGGACAAATTAGAGTCATGTGTAAAAACGCAATGAACTTTCTATATGGAAAATGAAATTTCCGAAAACAGTTCACAGGCGATTTGGACATGAATTTAATAATTCTCCACCAACGGAACAATCAATTAAAAGATGGTTAAAAGAGTTTAGAGAGACTGGACATATTTTCCATAAGGCAGTAGGCCAACCGCCAGTGATGAAAGTATTTCTGCCGTTCAAGATATATCTGCACATAGTTCCAGTAAATCCAATCGTCGTTACAGCCTGCAAATAGGAATTCCTAGATTGAATCTTCATAAAGTTGTTCATGAACGGTTGAAACATAATGCATATAAATTGCAGATTTTTCAATAAATCAAAACAGATGATCTAGTCGTTCGTAAGGAATTTTCTGTAGACATTCTTGACGGTATCAGTTAATGATGATCAATTCTTCAGAAATCGTAATGAGTGAAAAAGTAATGTTTCATGTTTGAGAAGAGGATAATAGGCTTAACTTCAGGTTTTGGGTCTCAGAAAACCAGCATTTGTAAGGAAAATTGAGCGAAGTAATCCTGAAGTAAACGTTTGATGCTCGCTAACTCATAACAAAACGATAGGTCACCTTTTTTCCCCTCGGAGTCGCCGTTTAATTCGGATGATTACTTCGATATGCTGAGATAGTTTTCGGTACTACAATTAAAATAAATTCAGCCAATTCTTTTCCAAAATGATAAGGCACCCTGCCATTGGGTTACACATACATGCATGATCTTTGTTGAACACTCCCTGATCTCTGGATTGGTAGATGTGAAGCAATTTCATGGCTACCCCGTTCTCCGAACGTCACACCACAAGAATCCTTTTTCTGAGAACACCGAAAGAACCGGGTTTATGTTGCAGAGACTCGCAGCATCGACGAATTTAAAAATAGACTCACCACAACTATTATAATATACATGTTTAATAACATGTAGGAGGATATCGAGAAACGCTTTATATTCTCCGAGCAACTAATCGCACTTATGTGGAAGTGTATTTATATAAAATTCTTTGAAGTTATTAATAAAATTTAGTCAGTCTTTTTTCACTACTTTTATTCTGTATTATTTCAAAAATATCTTTTTTTTCCAATGAGTAAATTATGGACACCCTGTATAGTAACTGAATAGGCAGTTCGAATGATTTCACCATTTGGAAGCATACCGAATGGCCATTAGACTGTTGTATGCTTTATCCGGCCCTTTCTAAAGAAATGTCATTCTTAAATTGCGCAATTTCCTTTTACATAATAAAAAAAATCAGATGTGGACCCAACCACATGACTTCTTTGTACGGCCTATTTAATGATACACCGTTTTTCCTGCGTTTCATTTAAACTTATTTCCTTGAATTTCATTAGAGATATATTTTTCATTCAATTAATTCAGTTTGCACTTCACCGAAAGACAAAAGTACATAAAAACGCAAAACATCTTCATTAAAATTTGAAAAATATAGAAAACTATAAAATTACCAAATACAATGAAAACAGTTTTTTCTTTTTTCAATTAAAATTAGATTCTGCGCAAAAACACGCAGTTCGGCGGCGGGCAAAAGGCAGGTTTTGCGGTGCATAAAAAGGAAAGTTCACTTTTGGTTCCATTCGACCAAAAAATATTAAATGTGCAGAAACTGCCTGAGTTCACTATTCTGCTGTCTCAAACGTAAACAAAAGACTGCTCTGTTAGGCTTAGAGCGAAAAATACAAAATTTAACAACATATAAGACTGCCGAGTAACAGAGTGGATACATATATATATATATATATATGTATATATATATATATATATTGGTGTGGTCGATGTGAACAAAATAGGGAGGGGCACAACTATTTGTTATAGCGGTCATATATAAAATATTTCAACGTTCCGAGGCTAGTCGTTTTTGTGTTATGCGAGATACGTACGTACGTACAGACATCACGAAAAAAACTCTTTTCAATTCATTTGAGGAAAAAGAGTAACTTATTCTGTCCTTATGTACAGTTTTCACGAGAAAACATTGTTAAATTGCATTTGATAGCCGTCAAAATGAATATTTTCGTTGAAATATGATGCCCGAAATTTTTCTTGATTGTAATATTTCATTTATTTCGTACTAGGAAGTAAAAAATTGCGAAAATGCGGTATACATGATTTAAGAGACTATATATATTTCGGAAAACAAATATTTAATTCTTTGCTTGGAATTTCAAAAACATATCATGTTTTTGTTGTTTGTTTTGTCATCGTAATTCAAAGCTCGACTGACTAAATATAAAACAGAAAAATGATTTGGAATTAAATATAAATATCTTTAACAAGCCAAATGACTAAAGCTATTTTTTCTAAAATAACTCACACTAAACGCTTCTTCATTATTTTAAAAATATAATTTATGATAATTCGAAGAATTACTAATAATTAGATGCTTTAGTAATAAGCAATTTTAAAATCTAAATAATTATAAGCTTGGGTTGTAGGTTTTGGATAATACTTCTATTACAGTTACGACAGTGTACTAAATCGATTACTAACGATTCTAGAAAATTGTAATCTTCTTTGGAAGTGATGTTAGAGATAATTATCCATGATTGCGATTTTAGAACTGTATACATACTCTATTGAAGAATTTTAGAGTCAGCTAAAAGCAATTACTGGGGAAGAAATGCGGCATATCATTTTATTTATAATTTTATTACTACTATTGCCAAATAGTATTTTTTGATTTTCAGCTTGTGACTATTCCTCTTTTACGCTTTGGAAATAAACTCGTTTTTCTGCAACATGAACGTCTAATTTTTATTCTAATTTCATTTTATTTTTAGGCAGACATGTTTGTCAATTGTTTCAAATTTATTCCTTTATTAATAGATAAAAACAACTTTTACATTTTTACTTTATGAGCTATTAATACAGAAAAATATTATTTCAGAGTAACTTGCTGTTGAAATTCATGTTAATATTAGGACCTTGCAACATCTTGGTATCAACATTCATTTAGCTTACGTTAGTGAACAATGTGGAAATTTTGGAAATGAGGGCTGGTGCTCTAGTAAAGCTAGCCACGCATCGTTAAACTGATTTAAATCTCGATGTTCCTGTTTTTCACCGGAAGCGGTTTTAAAGAAATGATGCGATCTCTATTTGGAACAGAGAATATCTGGCCTCACCAAAAGCCCAATGTACAAAAAGTAATTTTCCTACAATTTATCACAGGATGTAAGTTGCTCAGTTTTCAAAAGATTTTAAAGTAACTCAAATTTTGACTATACATGGCAATTTAAGAGATGTTTAAAGCGATTTAGACTTGCTTTTGTGCAGCTGCATTAAGGGCGATGAAGATGTAAAGCATATTCTTCTTAAGTGTGTTCGTTACTTCCTGCAGAGGAAGATATTTCTTGTAACTTTAATGCAACGTCTACATCTTGGCTACCAATTTTTCCTTCTTCGACTAAAGCTACAATATTGGCTTTCCGGAATTTCATTCTCAATTTAGATTGTTGAGTTTGTTTTATTTTCTTAATTTTTTGTTTTATTTTATTTTATATTTCGCTTATTTTTTATTTATTTATAATTTTTTATACATTTTCCCCATTTGCAGTGCTATTGGATATCATTTGCTAATTTATTTTGTTATAGCTATGACTAACTTGCGTAAGCTTTTTGGAACACTGGAAGTTAGAAATTAGAGATAATTAAAAAAAAAACCTCTATCAGCCATCCCTGGATTTCCACACACATCTTTATGCCTATGATGTAATTACATCCTGCCTACATATATAATAAGTAACGGGGTAGATTTTTATGTCCTCAATGAATCAGCATGTATTAGGTTCCCCATAGAGGTTTTTCCTACTTGTGTGATGTCTGTGTGTGGATATGTGTGTGACGATATTTTCGGTCACAATAACTGTTATATAAAACTTCCAAAAATATCCATTTTCCGTATTTAAGCTTTCTGCGTCCTCGTACAAAGCATTGATTAGATTTATGGTGAAACTAAACAATCGGAAGTGCTATTTTACTATAAGATAATTGCATTTTTTATGAAAATATTATATTAAAATATAATCCAAAGCGTTTTAATTTTAGTATTCAACACTTTTGTATTAATTGGAATAACATAATAAATGTCGACTAAAATTAATAAAACGGAAGTGATACTATACTCGAAACACGGAACACGGAATTAATTTTTATTGTTGTAAAAATATTGTTTAGACTTTTTGTTACAACGACGTTGAACATTTATTAAAGCAGCAATTTTATTTTTAAATTTACACTGATTGATAGTTTTTAATAGTTTGCAAATGATGGTTTAGTTACGTCGTTCAAAATGAAACCGAACGAAATTAATAAATTCAATATCTGCATCATTAACAGGATGACAGACGCCATACCTATTTTCAGTTCTGGTTCGTACTTTATCAAGAAGCTTAGTGAAACGCTTTCAGTTACAGCCAGTTTTGGTTCGTTCTTTATCAAGAAGCTTAGTGAAACGCTTTCAGTTATTACAGTCAAACTTATGAATTGTTTCATTCTAAATCTAATTTTTGACAACCCTTCAGGAGAAGATTCATAGTACGGTAAGATCTATGAATAGATTCATTTTTGCTAATCCAGATAGCTTGGATTTTTGGATTTATTTGTTTATGAGAAAGCTCATGAAATGCTTATCTATCTGGCAGGAGTGATGTCTTCGGGAAGAACGTTTTAAGAAAAACTGGCGCATATTCATACTGCACATCAGAAAAAATATGTCGTGTGTAGTTTTCGCAAATGGTAGTGTTACTCTGTTTTGTTGTAAGAGGATCTACAACTTAACACTCTTCCTTTCCACATTTTCCATTTAAGAAAAAAAAACGATCAGTTACATGTACAAGTACACTTTCATCTAAATTTTAATGGGTATTTTGATATGAAAAAAGGCCAGAATTCTTATTATTCATTGGCTGCTCCAGACATTAGGAGAATCTCCAATGTAATTATGCGTTATGCGTAGGATTTCAGAACCCCAAATTCTACAAATGCAGCAACTTGTAAAATCATTTGCATGAAATGGGAAGATATATAAAACAACGGCGTGCTCATATGCACGTATTCTTTCTCAGTGATTGAATTAAATAAAAATCATTTAATTTCACATAATACGTACTCTTCCGTAAACAAGATAATCAAAAATTACAATTTAAACTGCATCTAAGATTCTATGTGTGCTAGCAAGCCGGCATCTATCATCAAAACATCGCTTCAAGAATCGTCATCGGTTCCTGCAAGCCCTTGGTGGCAGTTGTTCGTCCGGTTTCTGCCTTCTTCGCTGCTCGGAGTTCAAAGGTGAAGGACGGGCTTCGGCCTGTCTCTTCACCTGCCTGTTCCCGCTTCGCTCCATTTTCCCTTTTTTGGAAGTTTTTTTTTCTTCTCTGCCAAGAGGACCGGCGATGTTTGTTATTTCGAACAGACTAGAAGCCTGATAAATTCGCCTTATAACAACGCTCTGATTGTTCCTGGTATCAGAATTATTTCCGAAATATTTATTTCAATTTTCGAAGATAGTGTGCACTGCCTTCATTATTCAGGCACCTCGTGAACTTCGATACAGTACAGCTCTCTAAAGGAACGTCCATAAATGCTAAAATTTTTCTAGGACAGTGTGCTGATTAGCATAATGTTTTCAGTCTCGTTCTTTAGCGATTTTCAGCGACGATGCAGAAGGATTGTGCCTACCTAAGAAATTGCCGGCAAATGAACATTCCGCTGTTTGTTTGCATAATAAATTGAAGAAATATTTATGAATAAGTAGTTGTCTTTCTTGATAATCAGCGTCTGGGGTAAGTACAACATTCCTTACTTTCATGGGTCACATATTTTATTCTACTCTATAGGTTAATGCGGTCACAACATGATGTACTATTAATCACAGGTTATATTTCTATATACTGGGTAATTGCATTTCTTTATTCTTAGTCACGGCTCATTGCGGATAAAAATAATATTCAAAATTTTGGTTATCACGGCTACACCAGAGTAATAA
>KK114770.1:555304-576797 GCA_000611955.2 Stegodyphus mimosarum
TCTTGTTTGACTGGTAATGCAAAGCAGATGCAGACGATAGATGATACATTTTCTTCCTTATTTAAGGCACTTGAAGAAAGATATGATAATAAGAGACTGGTTGTAAATTCTCATATCAATGAATTACTTTCTATTGAAAAAATAGTTTATGAAAATCCTAAAGATTTACGCTCATTAATTGATAAAGTTCAGAAACATTTAAGAGCATTAAAAGTTTTGGAATCAAATATGGATAAATTAAGCGAAGCTTTGTTGATTAATATTATTCTCAATAAAATAGGTAAAGAGTCACGTAAGCAATTTGAAATGTCATTAACTAGTAATGATTTATGCGAATGGGAATCTTTCATGACCTCTCTTCAAAATCGATGCCAGATGTTAGAAAATATGCAAAGCAAAACTGTATTTGCAAAACCAAAACAAAACATTCCTCAGAATAAAGTTCGATCGTTAGTGACAAAAACGATTATTAACAAATTTATGTGTCCGGTTTGCAAAGAAAATCATCTACTTTTTAAATGTGAAACATTTCTAGCATTAAAACCAATGGAACGATGCGAAATGATTAAAAAGCTTTCTTTGTGCATTAATTGTTTACAGTCAAATCATAAAGTAGCTTCCTGTCAGTCTAGACACTTGTGCTGGGTGTGCAAATCGAAACATAATTCACTTCTTCATCGGAATGAAACTGCCATGTCGTCTTCAACAAGTGGGGGAAAGCAAAATGGAGCCGTACCCTCCCCAGAAAACCGCAAAACCGAAGTTGTTTTGAGTAGCAATGATGAATCTACAGAAAAAGCGTTATCCGCGTGTCTTTTTTCGAAAAATAAAACGGTTCTCCTTTCAACGGCGGTTGTTTGGGTTAGAAATATTTATGGTCAATTCATTAAAGCAAGAGCTCTTCTGGATTCCGGATCGCAGTCGAATTTTGCCACAAATGAATTCTGTGAACGTGCAAATTTAAAAAAGGAAAGAATTAATATTTCTGTTTCTAGTTTAGATGGGCAAGTTTTAAACATTAAATCTCGTACTTTTGCTTCTATTTTTAATGGAAATCAGTCGTTCTCCGCTTCATTAAAGTTTTTAGTTGTAAATAAAATCACAGATTTAGTACCTTCTACAAAATTAAATATTGAAAATATAGACATTCCTGATACATCAAGTTTGGCTGATCCAGAATTTGTAACTCCATCTAGCATAGATATGCTTTTAGGAGCAGAAATATTTTATGACATTTTTATTAATGGACAATTTAAATCTTCCACGAAATCGCTCGTTTTTAGAAATTCTGTGTTTGGTTACATAGCTACTGGCTCTTTGAAAACATCCCTTGAAAATTGTCAGAATTATTGTGGGCTTCTCGGTAATTTTGATAATGTTGATAGCTTGTTAGAAAAATTTTGGTTAGTGGAAAGTATTGGTGAAGAAAAGCCAATTCTTAGTGAAGAAGAAGAGTTCTGTGAACAACATTTCAAAGACACTCACAGACGAAATGAAGATGGTAGATTTGTCGTAAAAATGCCTATGAAAGACGAACAATTAGGAAATTCAAAGCACTTAGCCAATATTAGACTCAATCAATTAGTTAAGCGTCTTAGCAAAAACGCTACATTGCAACATTTATATCAAGATTTCATAACAGAATATGAAAATTTGGGCCATATGGAAAAGGTCGATGATGATTCAAAACCGAAACTTGAATATTACCTCCCCCATCATGGAGTCTATAGACCAGAGAAATCAAGTACAAAATTAAGAGTTGTGTTCAATGCTAGTGCCCCAAGCTCAAATGGGTTAAGTCTGAATGATTTACTTTTAGCGGGAGCAGTCCAAGAAGATACTTTTGATATTCTTGTGAGATTTAGAAAACATCAAGTTGCAGTTATTGTGGATATACAAAAAATGTACCGGCAAATTTTGGTTGATGAATCCCAAAGAGACTTACTTCGAATCTTATGGAAGAGAAACATTAGTGACATACCTGTGACATATAGACTCAAAACGGTGACTTATGGTACTAAAAGTGCTCCATTTTTAGCCATTAGATGCATAAAGCAAGTTGCATATGACGAAATGCATAAATATCCTGAAGCTGCCAAAGCTGTCTTATCAGACTGTTATGTTGATGATGTCATCTCTGGTTCATCAAACTTAGACTCAGCGCGGGAATTGAAAAATCAGCTTATACAGCTTTTCCATAGTTGTGGAATGACTTTGCATAAGTGGAACTCTAATTCTCCTGAACTGTTGGATAACTCTTCTGCAAGCTCTGAGCTTTCATTCTCCTCCAAAAATGATAATGTGGTTAAAGCTTTAGGTATTACATGGAATTCTCAGAAGGATGAATTCAGCTTTAAAGTCTCAATCAAGGAAAAATCATCATATACCAAAAGAGACATTTTATCGACAATTGCCAGACTTTATGATCCCTTAGGATTGATTGGTCCAGTAGTCACCAAAGCGAAGATATTTCTCCAGAAATTATGGGTTCAAAAACTGAGTTGGGATGAACCACTGTTTGCAACTATTGCTCACGAATGGCAACAAATAGTTTCAAATTTAAAGACTGTGGAAAACATAAAAATTAATCGTTGCATCCTCTCGAATCATCCAAGCAAGATTTCACTTATTGGATATGCAGATGCTTCGGAAGCCGCTTATGGTGCAGTTGTCTATTTGAATTGTGTCGATGAAGATCACAGCTCGTCATCTCATCTACTGGCTAGCAAATCTCGTGTGGCTCCATTGAAAACCTTATCTATTCCAAGACTGGAACTTTGTGCATGCTTGTTATTGGCTCATCTGATCTCGAAAGTTAGCAACTCATTAAAGATGCATGTAGATGACATCATTCTGTGCACTGATTCAACGATAGCACTGTCATGGTTGAAGACTTCACCTCATCTTTTGAAGACCTTTGTTGCAAATAGAGTCTCCAAAATCCAAAGACTAGTAGAGCCTCGACACTGGAAGCACGTATCTTCAGCAAATAATCCGGCAGATCTGATTTCCCGTGGTGCTTATCCTCATGAACTTGTGACATCTTCCTTGTGGTGGAATGGTCCTGAACAGATAAAACATAGTGATGCTTCTTTATGTGAACTTGACAAGATTCTCATAGATTCTCCTGCCTATCAGGATGAACTTAAAAAACCTTTAGACATTAATTTAAACTGCAATTTAAACTTGTTTTGGAATACCTTTTTTGAATCAACAAATAATTATGTTAAACTAATTAGAATCTTAAGTCTTATTTTCAGGTTTCTGTCCAATCTGAAAGGTCCAGTGAAGCAAACAGGTCCCATTAGTAGCACTGAGTTTCAATGTGCGGAAATTCACTTGATAAAAATGGTTCAGATAGTTGAGTTTTCAGAGGAGATTAAATCACTTCAAGATCAGAGAGTAATCAAGAGTCAGGTAAAAACTTTAAATCCATTTTTAGATGGAAAAAGTATATTACGCGTGGGCGGTCGCTTAACTCATGCCGCAATTAATTATGATTCTAAACATCAAATTTTATTGCCAAAAAATCATAAGCTTACTAAGCTAATATTTATTCACTATCATTTGAAAAATTTTCATGCTGGTCCTCAAGCATTGTTACATTTTGTTAGGGAAAGGTTTTGGCCCATTGGTGGCAAGGACTTAGCTAGAAAAACAGTTCACGAATGCTTAATTTGTTTTCGTCATAAACCTATCACTTCAGATCAATTAATGGCCGATTTACCTCCTGAACGTGTAAATCCAAACCTAACCTTTCATAACACGGGAATAGATTTTGCAGGCCCTTTTCTAATCAAATATAGAAATCAAAGGAAAGGTAGTTTGCATAAAGTTTATATAGCAATCTTTGTTTGCTTAGTTACAAAAGCGATTCATTTAGAAATAGTATTTGACTTAACATCTCAAGCCTTTATTGCATGTTTAAAACGATTTTTCTCGCGTAGAGGTAAAAGTTCATGTCTATTTAGTGACAATGCAACTAATTTTGTAGGAGCTCACAAGGAGTTAAAGAAACTTGCTTCTTTAGTTAGTGTCCCTGATGAAGTTTTGGGTAAGTATTTGGCATCTGAAAATATCTCTTGGAAATTCATTCCTCCTCGTGCCCCCAATTTTGGTGGAATTTGGGAGGCAGGAATCAAATCTTTTAAATTTCATCTTAAAAGAGCTATTTCCGATGCTAAACTTAACTATGAAGAATTTTTAACCGTAATTGATCAAATTGAAGGAATACTAAATTCGAGACCTCTTTCTCCTTTATCGTCTGAACCATCAGATTACGAACCCTTGACACCAGGTCACTTTTTAATAGGTAGGCCCATAAACTCAATTGTAGAACCTCAAATTTTAGATCTGTCAGAAAGCAGATTATCAAGATGGCAAAAATTAACTAAAATAATACAGATTATATGGAAACGATGGACAACTGACTATCTCAATCACTTGCAACAACGAAAGAAATGGTATTTTTCAAAGGACAATATAAAGAAAAATACAATGGTTATTATTAAAGATGATCAGTTACCTCCATTTAAATGGTTACTAGGAAGAATTGATCAGACCATTCCTGGTAAAGATGGTAAGATACGAGTAGCAATCATTAATACCAAATTCGGTCCAATTAAAAGGCCAATATCAAAAATTTGTTTATTGCCTATTGATGATAATTACAAGGATTAAGTTTCATTATTAATAAAATGTATACATTATTCTTTATTATACTTATATTTTACTAATATTGATGGAAAAACTTGAATTTTTTTACTGTTTGAAATGTTGATATACTTACCATAATTATTGAAAAATCTGTAAATATTCAAAGTTTATCAAATTCTTTGAATAGTTTATTTACATTCTGTAAATGATTTACTAATTTTATGTCTTTTGTTAACGCTTAAAAAAATGGATAGCTTAATTGTTGAGAGTTGATATTCAATTGTATGCTTAGATTTAGTTTGCATATCATAGATATTGCAACGTGGGGCGGTATGTTGCCTCTCACGCGGCAACAATAGTTATGTTGCACTGCGCACTGTTTCTGCGCAACTTCAGTCAGTTTCAATTTGGACTCCTAGTGAAGCATACATGCTTTTGATCCCGTATGGTCGGGAATTCATTTCGATTTCGATTTTAGATACAGTCCAAAAATAAAATTGTTTGTTGTTGTTGTAAAGTTGTCTTTAGTTTACAGTCGAACCAGCGCACCTCAAAACATTATTGTAAAAAACTCAGAGAAACCAAGCCTGGACCCTGAGTAACAGAAAGGGTCAGAAAAAGGAAACAAAGCAAAAATAAGTATGATGGTGAACTAAAGCCAATTATCAAGCCACCAGACCTTAACAATCATACAAACAAACAAAAACAATAAAAACGGCTTAAAACAAAAGAAAAACCTAAACACGCAAAAATCGAATCTAAATATACAAACACATCTACAAAAAAGATTCTGTTATCCCTGCGAAAGTCAATTTCCGACACTTCACATTCCACTTACTCGAACTTACTTTTTAAATTTCAGTTCTAATAGATTTATTAAATTTAGTAATAATAATCGTTATTTCTTGTGCATACGTTTTAATAAAACTGTAATTTTTATATAGATTTTCAGTTGCAAAATTCTAGTACTTAACCCCAACACTTCTAGTAAGAGAACAATCCACGACAAAATGTTTAGAATCAACATATTGGTTGCACAATTTGCATAAATCACTGCCCTAGAGGTTAAGTCCTCTAGGCGGGAAATCTTTTATGGTTTGTGATTATTTGGCTTTTATCAATGTCGTTCAGGATATTCGTATTTCTTTATACTTAAAAACCTTCAAATAATCTTCATCTTTTCCTGACTGTTCCCGTGAACTTCTTCAGGGTATAATGAATATGTTTTTGTAATTGCATTAATCTTCCGTTTCGAGTCCCTAATCTTAAAGAAAGTTATCCTATTCTCCAGGGCAGCCTCTTTTAGCCAAATTGTCCAATCTCACTTTTCCACTTATGCCTATGTTTTCACCCAATGAATATATAAAGTACATTCCTTCTTCAAGTTGCTATATAATATATCCTTTATTTCGTATAGCATAAAAGTTTTGTGGACCGGTCAAGAGAGTGCTTGTGGGACAGATAATGCATCTGAATTTGTATTAATATTATATGCTACAGCAAATTACTTTAACTCCATTTTAAAGCTTCCGTTAGGGCAACTATATCAGCTTAGTAGATGGAGTTGTTTATTTTTAATTTAATTTTACAACAGTCGTCTTTTGTAATATAAAAATATACTTCATAAGCACTCCCAACCCATCCGTGCCAATATCCGTATTTTCAGATTCATGTACATTAAAATCAAATGGTATTCCAAAATGTAAACTTGGGTGAACTATATCTTTATTTGGTTACAGAAAAGCAGCTTTTTCAACAACTACATCTTCATAATTTATGCTCTGGATAAGGTTAAAACATTTTCATAAATAATTTTATATTGGATTGGGAAAGGCGGAACGTCGGCAGTAATACAAATAATTTCAGTCGGGACTGCTCTGAATGATCTTGAAATCGCCGCCATCCAAGTTCTTTGAAGGAAGTTCGTTTTTTTTATGATTTTAATAGGGTCCCCGACCCAGCAGTTCCAAGCGTCAATATCATAAAATGCTTTTGGTAGAATAACATTGTTGAAAATATCCCTCAGTATGGGTATACTTTTATACGTAATAGTCTCTGGAAAGAAATGTTTCTATAGTAATTAAGAATAATTTCTATGTTCCTTCGTAATTCTTTAAAATTCGCCATACTATTCTCCATTTTCCATCATGTAAACCTCCAGATAGTTAAGATTATCAACAAACATTATTCTTTTTTGACTGGATTTTAAATTTTGCAATCTAACATATTTCCCACGCGGAGGAAAAAACAAACTCAGACAGCGGCGTCATAGCATCTCGTATTCATCTTCGAACCAAGTGCTGAAGACTTTTGGATATTACAGAATGTTCATACTCCTTTCCAACATAGAACGGACGGGCAAAAATGTCCATGATTCATCCAGAGTTAGATCCTCAGTCTAGTGCTATAGGAGCTTGCTTCTCTAAACAACATACCTCTCCTTAACAGATAAGGGTTTGATATTTGGGTAAGGCTTCACTGTATTTGTACAATAGTCTTACTCCCCTTTCTCCAGAGTGTTGTATCTATCTACCTTTGTCGAGAGAAGAGAGTATCCTACCGAGTGCGTTGCTTCTGTGGTACCCTTCAAAGGAGTTAAAATGATAATGTGCGATGTATTTGGCTGTTTCTGAAAACTGATTTCGAGCAAGCGTTTACTTGCTAGATTGTTAACAACACATTTCTCTTTCGGAGACACCTCAACAAATTTTATATTTATACAGTATTCCTAGCCTCCCCCTTTAAAATCTCCAAACCTGTATATTACCATAATATATTTTACTCTTCTACTATTTTAATACAGTATATTTGATTGAATTACACAAAAGAGATCAAAAGGTACAACCTTTTTGTACGTTTGTTTCAAACAGAAACAACTTTAAGACTACTTTAAGGAAATCTTCAATGAAAGAATCTTAAATCGAGATTTCCTCCACACTTCATTTCGAAAGTAACTTTTGAAAATAATTTTTGTTAAATAACTCTTGTAATCCGTTTAGTGGTTAATTATGTTCTCTCCGACTATGTTTATAAGTTGAAACTCACTTTCTGTGATGACATTGTAAACTGCCTCGATTATTTCTGTTCAAAGTGTATACTTGGTCCCAAACACTCAAACTATTTGATCATAGAATCATTTTTAACTGATTTCATAATTCCAAATTTATTCATTTTAAAAACTATATCAGGCAGTTACGCGAGTCTTTGAAGATATTTCTCGCTGTTGAATTACAGGTTTTAAGAAATAGATGGTCAGCAAATACGTGCACCTTATCAGAGCAATCAAAAAGAGTTTCCCTTCTATGCAAGAATCTACGTTTTAATCTTTTATAGAGCTTTATGCAAACATCATTTCATATTTAACAACTTAAAAAACTAATTTAAAATTAAATCTGACACTTAAACTGTTTTGAATATCATGGTTGTATATCACGATTGTTGTAATAAAGCTGTGGATTATAACCAACTTGATGATTCGCTCAATACGAAATACAGTGGCAATTAGTTTGCACGTAAAACGGTGACAAACGAGGGAAATGACGGCCATATGCTATGAGTAAGGAAGCGAGAAATGCAATGAGAGGTCAGGGACTCTTTAATAATAACTACTTTTTTGCTTATGTGCATATTTCGCTCAGTAACAGTTATATCGGTAATTATCTCAGTTGCTTCTCTTAATAAAAATTTTAAACTTTCTGAATAGTTTCATTTCTATCAGCAATTAACGCAATTTGCTAATGTCCGTCATTAATTGTAACACTTTCGCGTACCATTGACTAAGCCATCGCGTATCTTCAAAAGTACGTTACTTTACGTTAGGTTATTTGAAAATGGCAAAGCACGTATGGGCTATATGTTTAGGGAGAGGGTTGCTTAGTGGAGAGATTTCTAAAGCAAATGATTTCCCTGACTCGCATTCACGTTACGCATGGAGAAAGCCACGAAAACAAAGCATGCAACCAACTGTTTCATGTGGTATCGAATCTCAGGTATTCAGCGGCCTGTGGGAGCTACCTGTGGGACCAGCTACCTGTGGGAGCGACCCCACATGTTGAGATCCGCTGTGTTAGACCAATAATAATAATAATAAAGACAGAAATTTCTTAAAATATCGAAGTATATCTTCTCATCTTTCTTCAAATACAGCTGGGCAGATGTTTAATCATTTAGAAATAAAGGTTTTTTTTTCTTCATTTGCTACAAGTTATGTTAAACGAAAATATTTTTAAATAAAAAATATCAATTCTAAGCAGTAAGAAGTAAGCAACTTAAACTCAGAGCGAGAAAAGTAATTGAACATTCAGTATTCGGAAGGAACGCTTAGTTAATTATTTATTAATCGAATCCAATTTTATTTTTTAACAACCCTTGGATTTAAAAAGGCAATAACTTCGTTGCTGAACGGACGCTTGCGTGTAATTGAAATGAGCGGAATTTGGGAGTCTACAATTTACGTTTCCCCTGTCTGGAGAAGTTAATTAAATATTTACGTAAAAACTAGTTTTCCACTCTCATTAACAAGGTAAATCTTTTTTAACATTTATGGACGAAAAAAAAAGAAAAAGAAAAAAAGGTACAAGATGAAATTTCGGAAAAGGCAATGGTCTACTTTGAGCCTGGCTTGGGTATTAGTTAAATAATTATTCAAAGAAACATTTCTTCCAGCTATTAAACTGATTAGCATAAATTTCTGCCCTTATTTGTTGCTCCATTGTAAAAGCTACGTACGCACTGAGTGCAGTTACGTTTGGCTGTAAATCTCTTTCTTGCTCATTTAACTAATCTGTTTTTACATTAATTTAATTTATTTTCTGTATTTACACAAGAATTATTTTCTGGTTAAAACAAACCGATTTTTTTCTGAAACATTTAAGGGAAATTCCTTTTTTAGTAAATTGTGAGTAGTATTTTTTCTAGTATTATGATAAAAAAGGGATATAATATTAGGAATATTTCATATTTAGGTCTCACAACTATGATGTTTAAAAAAAAGAAATTTTCGCGTTATGTTGAAGTCTATTTAAGTTCATAATATTTATTAAAAATTGTTTAAACAAAAAGTATTTCTCTTGCGTTATTTAACTCAATGTAGTATTTAGATAACACCTTATTAAAAAAATCTATTGCAGAGTTTTCTGACAAAAATTTAAGTCAAGTAATGTAATTTTCATATTTATTCAGAATATATGCCTTTAAGTATAGACATTTTATGTTATATATTGTTTGCGAAAAATGTATTCCATTTTCTGTCTTTAACGAGTTTATATATTAAAAAAGGTTTAAGAACAAATGTAAATAACTCTTCATTATTTTATAAATAATATGTATAAAACACGAGACAAAGTGTTGTACCATCATTAAATTTTTTGCAGTAGAAAATGTTGAAAAAACAACATTGTTTTCCTCAGAATCCAATCGAAAATTTCTACTTTGCTAGCTGTTTTTGATGACTAATCTACCACAATAGCACATGGGAGGCACATCTTAAGGAATTAAACCCCATTTCCCCTCACCTAAAGCGCGCCTGAGACACACGTTATACACAGTCAAAGCGAAACTGGTCCATCGCATAGCTCGCAAACCATTATAGAGTTATAATAGGTTTGTGCTTTTCAGTTAATGGGTCACCACTTGTAATTCTGCTCCAAAGGGCCAAATGTGTTAACTTTTAGTTTCACTTCGGAAGTAACACTTGCGATCACATCATTACGAATAAGCGGTGAGAATTAACATCGATCCAGCAATTTTCCTTTCAAGATCTGATATTTTACTTAAAGAATCAATATAGATTACGCGATTTATGAACTACCAAATGACGAAAAATTGCAAATAAATTTGATACTAAGACAAAGATTCTATATATCCATAGTAAAAAGTAGCGTTGAGAAAACAATAAAATGAAGCTGTACTTCATAGGGCATCGAAATGACACTGCAGCGAAAAATTGCATCACAGAAGAAGGATTTACTGAGCAGACAGAAGATTAGAACATTTTTTGCTAATAAAATATATGGTTTACATACATAATTTTAGTGTCAAATGGTCAGGTTTGCAACATACCATCAATTACAAGCAGAAATGTACCACTGTATAACTGTGGATTGGAACAGTTATATGCGATCTCATTTGTAATTTTCTGTATTTTCTTCGCGCTTTATATTTACTTTGGATTTAATAAAATAGTCATTCTTTTCTCGATGGTATATCTATGTCATGAGCCGCAATTAGCATTTCTAATGGTTAAATGCGAAAAAAAATCTAAAAATGCGGTTGTTTGATTTTTACTTCTTTGTAAGAAGTAAAGGACGCATTGTAATCGCGAAAAATGTCGGGTATCATACGTCAAGGAAAATATACATTTTGACATCTCTCGAATCCATTTTAACGATGTTTTTGCCATACATCTGCATGTACAGAGAGAATAAAGAACTCTTTTGTTTCCCAAAAAGGATTGTAAATTGCATTTAAAATGGATTCAAAAAAGATTTTTGCGTGACTTCAATGTATCTCTCATAACTCAAAATCGAGTAGACTCAGAACGTTACAGCTTTGTATATGGGACTGCTATAACATGTATTCATCCATCTCCCTTTTGCCTTGCAATCGGCTGCACCAAACGTATATCTATACAGGGTGTATCTGAAATGCTTCAACAAACTTAGAGAGATGATAGTACTCATCAAGACGAACAAAATTAGCAACGGAACACGGGGTCGCAAATGACGTTTAAAGGGTGAAAATCGAGAAAATGCATCTGGAGATGGGTAGACTAAGACAAGAAAGAAACACTGCAGAAAATTATTTACTGCACAGAATAGGTACAACACAGCTCGTGATGTGTAGAGAAAAGACAGATTCTGGGGACAGATGAAATCCCTCATTTATAAGACGCCAGTTGAAACGCCAGAAGTAGTAGCACGTATTGTGACTGCTGCAGCAAAAATCAGGAAACACCCGAAATCTTAGACCGTGTCCGCCAGTCGTTCCTTCGTCGATGTACTCTGCGTGATAATGTCCGCGATCGACACTTTGAACAATTGTAAAATTTTTGTTTTCTCTGGACATCATGAGCTGTGTTGTACCTATTCTGCGCAATAAATAATATTCTGAAGTGTTACTTGTGTTCTCAGTTTGTGTATCTCCAGACTCATTTTCTCGATTTTCACCCTTTAAACTACTTTTGAGACCCCATGTTCCGTTGCACTTTTGTTCGTCTTGATGAATACTATCATCCCTCTAAGTTTGTTGAAGCATTTCAAATATACCTTGTATATATACCCATTATGTTACCCAGCTCAGTGAACTCAGATATTTTATTCTTGTGTGTTGGTAAATTGTGCATTTTGTGCTAAAACGTTAATATGTTGTTCTTATGTTTCGTTTTAGATCTTTATGCCTTTTTTAACCTGCATGCAATAGTTGTAGAATGATCAACAATTTAAAAGTTGTTTCAGTATATTAAACCTAACGGAGCAACCATTTGTGTGCATTTGAAATCCTTAGCAGAATGGTGAAGTAAGTCAGTCTGTGACCAGCGTCTTTTTTGCCGTGCGGGATCAAAAGTAAACTTTGAATTTTGGGCACCGAAAAATATTTATTCCTGCCCTTTGGCCAAATTGCTTGTTTTTGCGTAGAAACTCTACTTTTAATTGTAGTTTTTTTAATCTTACTTTCTTCCTAGTGGTGAGACGCCAGAGTACCTGGCTCAAAAAGGCTACTTCCCTCGAAATGTGTCACTTTCGAACTTAGTCCGGAAATGACAATGCAGATGCTAAAATGGTTCAAATTAATTAAAACTCTAATTTTAATTGTAATTTTATTTGATCTTACTTTCTTGCTAGTGGTGAGACATCAGAGTAGCTGTCTCAAACAGCCTACCTCCATCAAAAAGTATCAGCTTTCGAACTTAGATTTAGCAATGCAGATGCTAAAGTAGCTCAAATTAATTTAAAATATCAGAAGATCCTAAACTGATGGCAAGGAAAGAAACGCAAGATTTGTTAATAGAAGAGAATGCAAGGCTGTCAAGCTTGCTAATAGAGCACGTACAATCAAGGTATCACAAAGAAAGGCATGTATGATTCAATAGGGCAGCATAACGATTTATAGGAAATGTAATCCTATTTAAATAATAATACTAAAATTCAAATCAAAATACAAAAAAAGGATTAAATACCAAATACCAACAAGAAACGCCATAAAGTAAAATATCTTGAGCGCATATCAAAAAGTACTTAAACTACTAGTGAAAATTTCTTCCCCTAAATATTGCTTCAAAAATATTTATCAGCACAAAGATTTTATCTATTGGAGCTGCTTTGATTTCTGCAAGCCCTTCAGAAACAATTTTAATAATATCAGTGATGGAATATTATATAAATAATTTCTTAAGTTCAGCTAATACCTTAAATATGTCAACAAAGGTAGCAGCAATGCTCTCGAAGGGTTTTCCTTTTTCTTCATCGAGGTTCTCCTCCGGACTTTAGATGTATTTGCTGGAACTTCTTCCACAACATTCTGTACGCGTTTTGCAGCAGCGTCACCACGTGGTCCCGAGTTTTGAGGTTTACCTGGAAGTTTTTTTTTCTGAAGTTGGAAGGGTTTCTGGTTTATTTCGAAAACTTGATGCATGTTCGCCTGCATAATTTCAACAAGTGAGCTTTTGAATTCATTTAGTCTGGCAGGTAGAACTTTTGTGTCGCACTTCACATTTTACGCACCTCAAAGAGAGTTTGCACTCGGCCAAGGAATGGTAAAAAACTGGCAATTGTGGCACTGCGCCACACCACCTTTGAACTTTTATGGCTCTAACGATACAACAACGTACATTAAATTTTCAACATCATGAATTTTTAGAGTCTGGCTCATTTACCAGCTGCACTTGAAATAATGGTATATGAACTCGGATCCTAGTTTAATCATCTGGGCAATCTTTAGGATGTTAAATCCTTTCTTGAGAAGTTCTTCCTTGCTTTCGTCAACTGAAAAGCGACAAGGTAACCCCTGATAAGTACTTTCAAGGATTTAACTTTCTTCTGGTACACCACATAATGCTGAACATTATTTTCAGTTAAGAAAGAAGTTACGTTCCGATGATTGTCAGCGTTGGTGAGGATAACTTTAAAAAATTATTCGGAGATGCGAACAGTAAACTGAGAGGAGGTAATAATAGTGGCATACGTGCTTCGCCTGAGTTGGCATTACACGGATCGGAAAACCAACTAAGAGTTCGTATAGCAGGCAAGGAGTGGATCCAGCCAAAAGACACTTGCGAGGTAAAAGGACATCTTAAGATCGAGTGTCCGGAGCCCCAAAAGCGGATTTTATAAATTTCTTCCTGGCCTCAGCTTTTGAACGGTGCCAGGGGTCACCACTCCCTTGTCTCGGTGTTACTATTGGGGAAGTGACCTATTCATCTGGAACTTTGAAAATTCTTTAAAATGCTACCCACCCGCACTACGCGGGCTGCCGTTCGACGGAACGGACAAATAAATCGACCCACCCTGAGACGACCCGACCCACATTCCGGGCGAGCACATGTAAAAACCAAGTTCATAATTTTACGCCTCTGTAATCGAGACTGCCTAGGCACACATCCTGCATACTCAGAAATATATTCACGGTCCGAATCAGTAACCACGTCCATAAAAATGCATTCAAAAATCCGTGTAATCCAAGAGCACGAAGCCACCCAGAAGAAAGCACGAAGTTGTGCGAGGGGACAAGCACCTTCACGTACCGCGATAAGAGTTGTAACAAAGGGCACAAGTACAAGCGCACTTTCAACTCACCACAATCAATGAAAGACTCCTTCTTTTTATCTGTTTTAACTGTATTTAGTGATTTATGTTTTTCAGTATTTTACAAGTTTTAATGACTATGCTTTGAGTTTTTATGCATTTTCACCTTGCCACGAATTGAGAACTCAATTAATTGAATAAGAAATATAGCTCTATGAAATTCAAGAAAATACGTTTAAATGAAATGCAGTAAAGTGTGTACATATTAATACGCTGTACAATGAAGTTAACTGATGCCCACATCA
Organism: Stegodyphus mimosarum; assembly: GCA_000611955.2. Taxonomy (NCBI): domain Eukaryota; kingdom Metazoa; phylum Arthropoda; class Arachnida; order Araneae; family Eresidae; genus Stegodyphus; species Stegodyphus mimosarum. Next base: position 570,006 of record KK114770.1, read on the forward strand.
TATTTTTTATCTTTAATGACACCTGGATATTATATACTAAATAGATATTATATACTAAATGTACACTGGTGTGCAAAAATTAAGGACGAAGTCGAAAAATTAGCATATCAGCTGAACGAAGAGGCAGAGCGGACAGAAAGACCAATCAGGAGATTACTACAGGTGATGTACGGTAGCACATGCGCAGATATGCAGGTAGACGTAATGGGGGAGTGTCTGAGTAGCATAAAGCATGCTGTCGGTGTAAGATCGGTATTTCTGGCAAAGAGATTGCACGCCGTAGAGCAGTTAAAATCACACCGAGTTGCTGCCTCAGCGAGAAATGGCGAATAATCAATCTGTTAGACGACATCTGGATGCTTTTAACCGAGGTCGAATCATTGGGAAGTTGGAGGAAGGCCGCAAAGTGTGGCTGCAGACACCTAACCCAGTGGGCCAGCTGTTCCGTCGATGGCGAAAAGAAAAGAAAAGAAAGAAAAGTGTGGCTGCAGAGTTCGAAATTGCTCACAGCAATGTTTCACGACTTTGGAGACAATTTCAAACTACAGGAACAGCTATCCGGGGGTTTAGTAGTGGCCGCCCACGAGGAACCACACCCGCAGATGACTGAAATATTGCCTTACAGGCCAGAAGAAACAGGCAGCAGACAGCGGGAGAAATCGCTAGACACACGACACAGGCGACTGAACGACCGATATCGCGTTTTACCGTGGCCAGAAGACTGCACGGTGGTGGTCTGTTTGCACGACGCCCTCTACGGTGTGTACCTCTAATGCCTGCCCATCGGAGAAGGCGTTCTCTGTGGTTTGTGTTCCCCCCCATCGGAGAAGGCGGGAACAGAGGAATTGGAGAGACAATGAATGGGGACGAGTACTCTTTACAGATGAGAGCAGATTTAGTCTGAGTTGCGATTCTAGACACATACACATCTGGACAGAGCGGGGAACACGCATTAACCCCTTCAACATCATCAAAAGGGACTGTTTTGGTGGTCGCGGAGTTCTCGTTCGAGCAGACATAATGCTTGGTAGCCGGACCGACCTTCATATCTCCCAAGGAGGTTCGTCACCTGGGACTGCTATTGTAACGAGGTTCTTCTTCCTTACATGCGTCTTTTCACAAGGGCTGTGGGTCCTCAGTTCCTCTTCATTGATGACAACGCTCCACCTCATCGCACAGTTACTGTCGAAGAGCTGTTGGAGAGTGAAGATATTGAACACATGGATTGGTCAGCAAGGTCTCTGGATCTAAATCCCGTCAAGCATCTACGGAACTTACTAGGGAGACCCGTGGCAGCACGTAACTTATCGCCAGTAACGATTCCGAAACTGCGATTGGTGCTACAAGAGGAACGAGCAGCAGTGTCTCAACAGCTCATTAACAACCACATATCCAGCATGCACAAATGATGTGAAACCTTCCTAGCAGTCAGGGGAGATCATATCCCCTATTAAAGACCGGATGTTTCTTGCTGGACACCCATCACAGGGATGTTTCGGCCTTCACTCGCATTGCGCTCAATGCTACTTTTTCAATAAAGCTTCTTTTTATCCCTCTGATTTCTCTTTTATTAAGTGTTGCTTACCTTACTCATGCCCTTACGTATTGGGGTTCTTACGATATTAAATGTGTTGATTTGGAAAGCTTTTGTACAAAGTTATATTGAAAAAACCATCTCGTCCTTAATTTGTGCACACCAGTGTATGTTAAGAAAGAACTCGGGCAGCACTTCATGGTACTTTCCAAGTTTAGAGTAAAGTGGTAATTCAAATCGAAGCTCCAGATAATTAATCTCAGATAGTTTCCTTTATCGTTACACTATTTGCAATTCATTCTTTTAATTTTTGGTCTCTTTACGTTTAATTTAATTTTAAATATTAGTAAGTGCTTTACTTATTTTTTTGTACTGGTGTCTCATCTTTGACAGGAATACCGTTAAAAACATTTCTTGAATTTCAACGCGAGAACACGTATGTCACATTAAAAGAGCATTAGATTTTTCTTGGAAATTTGGAGGTAAATTTTTATCCTTTTTCTAGCTGGTTATAAAGAGTTCAAAATAAGTGTTTCGTTGGATACATATTAATTTATAGTTAAATCAAACCAATAATGAATTTAAAGACGATACGTTGTTTAGGGAAGGGAGGATTTTAAAGCTCTTGCACTAGAGCCAGGAGAGAGTTTTCCACCGTAAAGAAATGTGAAAAAGAAAACAGGAGGTAAATTACAACCTCCACTTGGTTTGCGAGCTGCGAGGACTGGAACCTCTTGCTTGCGGATTCTCTTCGTGACATGTGTCAGCGAATATGATGGAGAAACTGCGCTTGGCCATGCGTTTTTCCGGACAATCATCTCCTCATAGATTTTGGTTTCATCGCTGATTTCTTTTGTTGAAGAGCTTCATGAATGCTTATGTTTCGCTGCACATTGTAATAATAATAACACTAAAATTAAGCGTTTCCGTTGAATGAAAGCGTTGCTTGCAGTTTTCCCAAAGTTTAACTTCTATCTGTAGGAAAGAAACCAAAGTAAGAAGGGTTATGTCTAAGATGTTTGCGACTTCTGATATTTTTGTGGACGGTGCAGTTAGGCTTGTGAACTGTGCAATTTTTGGTAAGAGAATTAGTCATCAACTAGGACGCCGAAAATAATGGAACTGATGATCATTTCTATTTCCATAGTCCCATGTTCCTTGAGGACTGCATAATCAGCCCAAGTGTATTAAATGTGATGGATTCTATTTACAAAGATCTAAAAAGCAACACGCTTATCGGCGAGGAGAATTTCTGACGAGGACCTTCAGTTACATTTATGGACTCCAGTGTGTTCTGAACCCTGAGAGTTATTTACTTTTCTTCTCGTTTTTTATTGTTTGATTGTTAAGGTTTTCTAAATATTAATTTCCGAGGAATAATCTTTCTGTTTTTAAGATGTCTGTTTTTAATGTGAAATGAAATCTAGGCTATTATTTGTTATTTGATTAATAATTGAGGAAATGAATTGTTTAATATGTAATTGTTATAAATTATGCTTAAATTAAGTCAATAATATATTACTAAATGCTAGAAACGGAATTATTTTATATGTTTCTTGGAAATGAAATTTGTATGTTCCTCAATTTCAGTTTTAGATTTGAGTACTTAAAATGTGACTAAAATTTTTGTAAAAATGTGCTGATGTAGGGACTGGATCCAGTTATCCCAGCTTTTTTAATATACGCTGACCTTTCATTAATAAATGTGTTTTAGTTGTAATTTTTCTTGTGTTTATTTTAGTAGTTTATTCATTTCCCCCATGTGATCCTTATGGAAAACATGGATTATTAAAAAGTACCTGGGAGATTTTGTTGAGGGAGTGTAGTTGGGAAATTAATTTTATGTGTATTGAAACTATACAATTGGAGTTGTTACTTTTATTCGAACTGTTGACAGAATATTACTTGTGTGATTAATGCTTCCCTGGTGCTTTGATGTGTTTTATTTTATATTTAAACGAAAAGAGTTTGTGGCCATCTATAGAGTTTAGGAACTGTTGTGCTGAGATTTATGTTGTTTTCAGGAAGCACAGAGGATATAGTTTCATTTTAGTGAGAAATAGTATTTGCATAATTTGATAGTGAATTGAATTTTTGCACGTTTTCATTGAAAAATATATTTTAATTTTACATCAAAACACCAGAGAGGATATTATCTCATTTATGGGTAAAGATATTGACTTAAAATAATTTGAGCTTTGAAGTAATATACCTTATTTTACAAAGTTCATAATTTATGCAGTTTTAATTTAACTGCATTTACCAGATTCGAGATTTCAGATAGAATAGGTGTTTAATTTATGTCTTCAGCACCACTTGTTCAGCATTCTCAGTATTTCAACTACAAGGTTCAAGTTAAATATTTGCATAAAACAACAACTTTAAAATTTAATTTTCTTTTTCCATCTACGTAACAGGGGTAACATGCATTACTCAGACTAACATTTTAATCTGAGCATTTAATGGAGATTATCAAAGACTTTTACCAATAGTGAAAACGGGCAATCAGAACATGAATATTTACAGGAAATCTGTCACAATAAGGAAAAATAAAATTTTCTTCCATCTATATAACATCGTACGGCTTCTGATAATATCTTACATGTCTTTTATTATCATGCCCGCTTCGTCTGCATTTTTTTCCAATAAAGAGTTTCGTCGAACGGTGTGCAGTGTCTTCTGTGGGTCAAGAAAGATCATTTCTCAAATTTAATATATGAGATTTGTGCAGTGATGTAGTTATTGACACTTATGTCATTACTATGTTAAATATGTCTTCAATGGAATATGCAACACATAATTTAGAGAATCAGGTTTGAAGAACAGTATTTCTCTCTCATTTGTTAAAAAAATAAATAAGTCTAAACAAAGTTATAAAATGAATGCTGAAACAAGAAATAGTCAAAAAATTTTGAAACGTACAAAAACTCTTAATCTGGTAAAGAGAAACTACAAAACAAGAAAAGAACTAGAAAATTAACTAGTAAATTCACTAAAGTTCGAGAAGATTCTCAAACTGAAGAAAAGAGCTTCTCAGAGAAGCTTCTTTATGACGAAATAAGAGAAAAATAAAGAGTGACTAGAAGCTTCTATCTATGAAATTTACATAGTGAAGCAAAAGGAGAAGAAAATGTTGCAGCGAAACACCTACGAGATCGGCCCATTGCAATAAATGTTTGTAATGAATATAGCTAAAACCTACCAAGGGTAAATGAAGAAAAGCATTTTGATTGAAGGAAATTATTAATGTCTGGCATTTCAGCAAGTTCAGTTATGAATGTGAGTTATAATTCATAACAAAAAGCGAAATATGGGCATACTTTAAGTTATTTTTGTACATTCCAGGAAAATATTTTCAACTAAAGTTAAAATAATTAAATAACTTGTCTTTAGTTAGAAATATTTTGGCGCGAATAAAACTCATTCTAAAAGTTTGAAAATACTTTATGTTAAAGAATTCATTACTTACGTATTGAACCCAATATGGTATTACGGTTAATTTGATTGACATGCGTTCACAGCATACATAAAATATAAAATTTTAGTGTAAATCCCTCTACCAAAATTTGCTCCTTTTAGAACTTTAAAACAAGCTACGAATTTGCTTAAATTATTAGTTCACAATATTTGGAGCATTATACATCTTGTTAGGTTACAACAGGCAGAATTTTTCGAAGATATTAGTTGAACAAGTTTGCCGACATAGTCAGTCCCAAAACTTAGTTGAAAAAGCAAACTTGGAAAAAATTGAAAATGTCGGAGGAAAAACACTTCAGGAACATTTTTTTTGCTTCAAAAAGAAGTACCTGTGTTCGATTTCCTTCGAATTCGATAGTTTGTTCAAAATCCACATCAAACTGCGGTTGCTTTCTTGCATCATTTTCAAAAATAAAAGGTATTACCGATTTTAAAGTACGGAAGTGGAGGGAAAGGCTCTTCTTTAACACATAATGTCGCCTCTGAAAATAATTTAAGAAACTCCAAGCTCTGCTAAATGGCTGTTAAATAAATAAGATAAAAATGTTACAGTTTCCAAAATTTAAATTTCCAGCTGCGAATATACAGATAAACGTTTGGGTAAGAATTTTAGATGAAGTCAGTGTTAAAGCTGATAACTAGAAAATTATAACTGTTTTACTTTTATTAAAAATTAGAAAATTTGTAAACTAAGTGAACACTTCATCATTTTAGATCCGTTCTTCGCAAGAAGCGAATTTGTCGTCTAGAATGAATATTTTGTTTCAGTTAAGAGTGTTCAAGACATTTAAATAAATTTAAGATGATTTTCTGGCATGAATACTAATTTAGAAATTGGTCAAGAGTTTTAGTATTGCAATATACAGGAAATTCTAATTCACATGGCTGCAAAAGTCAACAGGTAAAAATCATTATAATTTCAAATACCAGAGGAACTCATTATTCTGGGGAAAAAATTTGTTTTTAACCGTTTAGTAAAGCATACGTTTAAGAACTCGTTTATGTAATGAATAATAAATGTAGCCCACCGATTTATTCAATAGCGGGCACTTGCCTATTCAGCACTGAAATTCCTAGGCCAGAAATGGTGGCCATTTTATTGTGGAGGCACGTGATAGGAGGTCACCGTTCCCTTCTACGAAGGGACTGACAGTTGTAACTAATTATATTTCTATAACTCTACACATGTGAAACTGAAACTGAAACTGTTCTCCTCCACCGCTTTGCACCCCTTTTCCATCCCAGCGCCATTGACTCTCTGTTTTTTTTTGCACCCCCAAAATCCGTCATACAAAGCGAACAAAAGTGTGCTATGTGGATTTTAGATGAATTGGAATACATCATTTTACTTCTCCTTTCTCTAAGCATAGGCCTTGAAACCTGCAATCCAGGAGCTTTTGTAAAAAGTTAATTCCGTCAGTGGGGCTAGCTGACCGATATGCTAACCGGTCCAGTGGATCAACTGCCCAGCCGTCGATGGGAAGAAAAAAATGAGAGTTACAGCCATGCCTTCCTTCTCTTAGATTCTAACGTGAATCCTTTTGTTGCCCAGTAGGCTACCTTAACCACTATACCTTCGGGGAGCAATGTAGCTTACAAACCAAAGTAATAAAAATAATAAAACTTTTATTGATTTAGCCAGGCGGCTTCACTGGTAATTATTGATATTTACTGGTGAATTTAATTATTACGGATTACCAATCACATTGACCAAAACCTACGAAAATGATAAATTATAGCCGGTATTATTTATACTAACTCGATATCTTACATAAGCTACA